>JAABKK020034817.1:2596-14625 GCA_011634745.2 Catotricha subobsoleta
TAATGTTTATTGTGAATGGACGAGTCTTTATACAACTTCTCTTATTATGTAATCATTGTTTAATCAATATTATTGATTAATGTTTATTGTGAATGGACGAGTCTTTATACAACTTCTCTTATTATGTAATCATTGTTTAATCAATATTATTGATCTATAAAACTCAATCTATAATTCAGATTTTATTATAAATCGGATACGTTTATCCGAACGAAAATCAGTTGAACCAAGATATAAAAGTCATAAAATCAGTACGATCTTTACACGTTTTAAACAATGAAATTTATTTATTTCTTTATCATAAGTATTTATCAAAAAATAAAAGTTATCTTAGTGATTAGTAAAATAATTTTTAAATAATATTGTATTCAATTCAATTTTCTACGACTATTTTTTTTTAATAAGTTTAAAGGTAATAAATAGTACCGGTATATTCCAATGCATAATTTTAGTTACCTCCGACATGCGACTGTTGCGGAGAACACCGAATTGGCAGAGATTCAACTAGTGTATAAAATTCACTTAAATTTGTAGTTACTAGTAGTAGTTAGTATTGAGTAAGTAGCTACATATTTCCATATTAAAATTGTTCTCACGCAAAGTTAATACGATTTCAATTTCTGAATTTTGATCTAATCATGAATTTATTATGAAAACGCATTAGCCATAGAAATGTATTGAAAACTCACTTAATAAATAAATATATATATGGGAAGTTTCAATAAATAATAACAAAAACGTCATATAATCAATAAGCAGGAAATTAAAATATATTTGGTAGCGATTAAACACAACTTATTTTGATTTTAATTAAAAAAACGATTTTTTTTTAGCAATAACTAGTTTGCCGATTTAATCCATTCAATATAAGTTGACACACGAGTATAGACACCTGGATATAAAGACGATGTACAGTTTTCTCCCCAAGAAACGATTCCATGCAAGACTCTTTCTTTCCCTGATACATAAGCCAACGGACCGCCAGAATCACCCTGAAAATAAAATTATTTAACAATTTTTTTTAAATAATTACAAATAATATAAAATTACCTGACATGCATCTTTACCACCAACATTCAATAGACCAGCGCACAGCATATTAGAAGTTATAAAGAAATTGTCATCAGCAAAAGTACTATATGCCTCAGCACAAACATCTTGGTTAATAGTTTGCACAGAAACTGCATGTAAGTTTTGTGGAAGATCAAATTCATCTTCTACATCGCGATATCCCCATCCTGATACTAATACAGTTGTATTGTCAGCTATTTGATAATCTTGTAGTGGAAGTGCTATTGATTGAATATTTTTGGTATAGATCAGTGGATATTGTAGAATTAAAAGTGCAATGTCATTATCAAATTCTGCATCTTCATTAAAACTTTCATGTATAATAACTTTTCTAGCTTTTCTTAAGTATCCGCCATGAGTTCGGTTACTTGATCCCACACGAATCTGTAAGAATGTTATAAAATATTCATCATCTGTTACACAATGTGCGGCTGTTAGAATTTTCGTCCGACTGATAATTGATCCGCCACAAAAATGGGCAGACATAACATTCAATGAAACCTGCCACGGAAACTCCTTTATTTCAACCTCATGACCACCAACAATACGATCACCAATTTGTTTCTCTTTATCGGCTATAAAAATGCAGTACAATAGTTTAATATTGAGATATATCATAATTAAATTAGTTTTATTTTAAAAATTTGTATAAAATAGTTTACCATAAACCGTGAATAAAATCACTGCAAAAAATATTAATCCGCCTAACATGTTGAAATATTCACTGAAAAAAAATATTAAACCTCTTGTCACAATTTTATTACGAATAGATACTTCAATGTCTATTAATCTACTTAAAAGTATTTAAACAGCAGGACTATATTTACAAAACCATTAATCTGATAGAAATAAAGTGAGGTTCATACTCAACAATTTGAATGTTTTAATTTAATATCAACTAATAATATCAAAAATCACTGTACGCCATATAAATTTTGTGGTGTGGATTCACAGCAGCTAAAAACATTTTAATATTACTATCGTTTTGATATCTTCGCTTGAAAGCTGTATTTGAATTTTTAACGCAAATTTAACATTCCATCACTAAACTTTCCATCCAAGATGTTAAAACGGATTACTTTAGTATTAACTAAAGATTTTATGAAAAAATCAAACATGTTCACAGTCCAATACACTTTTAATTGTGATTGTGAATGTTTTTTTTAACTACCTTCTAATATCAATAACTTTATGTATCATTTTTAATCATCTTACATTAATCATTTTAAAACACTCTAAAAATCATACAAATAAATATTTAAATCGTTTTTTTTATAGAATTCGTTAGCAATGCGTAGTTCTCAAAATAATTCTACGAATAATGAATTAAAATTTAATCGCATTTTATTAAAAAATACTATCTTAATTACAAGAGTTTCTGTTTAACCGGTATTTCCAAAATCCAACTTTACATCCAATAATCAAACTTAGGATACTTATTAGTTATTGTGTTGTTTTTCAATAAAGAATTGAAGATTATGTTATCCAAGTATCCGAGTATATTAATGCTTAGCGCTAATTCCTGGTTTGATAAAGTGTACACTGTACACCAATTTTGATTTTCTCAAGTCTCAACTTCAAATCATTTCAAGGAATATAAGTACTAAAATATTTTATATACAGGAAATTAGTGCCCGTCAGTATATTTAGTTAATTCCACAAATCATAAAAAGATGAATTTATTTTTGGTTTTATGAAATACGTGGAAGTTATTTACTTTTCTATGAAAAGCCTCAAACAATAAAATATTAGATTTCACAAAATATCAATTCAATAATAATAAAATTGAGGTTACATTAACTAATATTTATGTCTAAATAGTAAATAATAAATACATTCCTTCCCACCAGTTTATAAAAAAAAAATCTATTTTATTCATTAAAGCCATACTTATCAGTAAACGATACGTTTTCTATTTCTCAATACAAGTACAACAAAGGTTTTATATTCTTAAAAAAATGATTTTATTTAGTAATTTTTTTAAATTTATATCTATATAAGGAACAGTACAGAAATTGTACATTTATTTCTTTCATTATATCATTTTCGCTAAAAATAGTCTTCTTCACAATTATATTTTGCTTTGTGTCTTTCTGAGTACCTAGCTACCACCTGATTTTATATACTCTAAAACAATAATTCAAAAATAATAACTATTTGGTGGCATTAATCCACTCAACATATGACATACTCGTACATACATGGGAATAGATACCAGGATATTTAGACAATGCGCATCTCTTGCCCCATGATATTATTTCATGTAATAAATAGCCTTTTCCAGACACATACACCAAAGGGCCACAAGAATCACTCTGTAAATTTTCAAAATAATTAAGAATTCAACAAAATAAAGATGTTAATAATATAAATTTACCTGACGCGCATCCTTTCCACCGACATTTAAAATACCAGCCACAAAGCATATTTGGAGTCACAAAAATATTCTATTCTTCTGTAATTTCACTATAAGCTTAATTAAACAAATTTTGATTAATAGTTTGTACAATAACTGCATGTAATCTGTTTTTACTTGGAATACTTAGGCTAGACATAGTAATCTATTTTGAAGCAATGTTATCCGAAGAATATAATCAATAAAAATATATGAAATAATAAATAGTCGCTTAAGGTGAGAAAGAATATTTCGGTATTTTACTGAAAGCTGTCCTACATAAAATTCGTTGTTTGAAGTTGAGTTTTCAACTTCTATATTTATTTATTTTTTAGCTTACAGAACTCTTACTACTTACACTCGTAATATTTTTTGTTAACTCATAGTAAGTATCGCATTTCATTCAATACCTATCGTAAATCAATAAGAATATTATTTTATAATACATATCTTTCAAAGTACGATATGTGACTATTCAATCCTCAAATTAATCCACTCCATATCATAATACAGACAATTTTAATAACTGTGGTCTTATAGAAAAAATGTATATAATTATTTTAACGAAAATGTACCTATTAATTCTTTTGTAACAAAAAGTTTGACTGCCATTAATTAATTATGAGTTTTAATTTAATTATCATTAGAGAAGATTATTTGGATAAATTAATATATTCAGAATAAGAGTTCGAGTTACCCAGGTTAGATAGTAATTGGAAACAACAAGTTAATATATTTTTAAATAAAGACTCATTATTATTAAGTTTTCATTTCAAGACTTACTTAATTGGAATTTATTTCAACCTTACTCAGCATAAATTGAGTTTTATTTCTTTTTATCTGGTTGTGAAATATCTTCGTAAATATTACACTGTTGGAACTCAAGCAGTTTAGTATCTACATAAACAAAACAATGTTATCAGTGAAAATAAAATCAAATGTCCAGATAATTATCTGAAGAAAGAAGACTTTGAATTATAGATAATGACTTAATTTGTTAAATAGATTCCGAAGTCTAATTGGATTTTCTATTAAAACTACACTATCCAATTTCTTTGAAATTTGAACTAAAGATTTAATATTATTACAATTAAATTGCACGTTATTGATAAATTTATTTCACCATATTTTTCCACATTTAAAATTTTATTTATTTTTTGGTTTGCGCTCAGGTAACGAATCTATCTGTTAATTGAAACTGTAATGTGATCTGAGCACGGTGCGCTTTTTAATTCACTTTTAATTTAAAACATATTTTGAAATAAAATGTAGCAAACATAACTGTTTGAAACCCAGATGCAGTTATGTAATTAATTTCCTACATCTATATATTGTTCTAAATTTTTCCTAAATTACATGTATTTGCAATTTCATATTTAAATTATACCTAATTTCTTACTTTAAATTAAAATACTATATTTACATTTATTTCATACTTATACAGACTAAATAAATATTTTATTAACTGAGCTTATATTTTAAGAATAACTTAAGTTCAAGTTGAAATAAAAGATTCAGTAATAATTCTGAAAATTTACGAGATTCATCTTTCGTGAACATATCATCATAAAGTCATAATATCTACACAGTCTCTACAAAGATCAATTTTAATTTAAAAATTTATGTTTTTAACGGCTATGAGCTATATAATATATTAGTTTACAGTACTTCAGATGACTGAGATATTAATAAAACAATAAAAAAAATCGGTGTTTTTAAAATGTAAACATCAGAGCAATAAAAATATAACATAAATTTATTTATCAAACTGTAGGAAATACAGGAAAATGTTTGATTAGACACAATCATTTTACTTCATTTAAAAAAAAAAATTATAACTATATAACATCTAACTATTGGTTGGTCGATTTTTTTTTCAATTTTTTTTTTGTTGTTAAGCACAATATTCTCATTTACTATCTGGCAGCCTTAATCCAATCAATATATAATGATACTCGAGTGTACACACCAGGGTAATTTGGCAATGCACAATCGTTACCCCAAGAAACTATTCCATGTAAAACTCTGTCTTGATCTGAAACATAGACCAATGGACCACCAGAATCTCCCTAAAAATTTATATGTTTCGTTTTAAATTTAATAAATTAAAAGTTTTGTTTTGCTAGAAATTGATATGTACCTGGCACGAATCTTTGCCACCCAATTCCAAAATACCGGCACAGAGCATATTTGAAGTTAAGATAATGCCTTCTTCGTCTGAAAATTCACTGTACGCTTCCATACACACATCATGGGCCACCGTTTGTACGGTAACTGCATGTAAATTTTCTGGTAAATCTTCCTCATTTTCTATATTCCGAGATCCCCATCCTGATACTAATACACTTGTATTCTCAGCTATTTGGTAATCTTGTGATGGAAGTGAAATTGGTTGAATATTTTTTGTGTAAAACAATGGATATTTTAGGACCAAAATTGCGATATCATTATTAAGTAGTGTAGGTATATCGTATCTTTCATGCACAATAACTTTTTTAACTTGTTTTAAATAACCACCGTGAATTCGATTAGTTGCTCCCACACGAACTCGTATATAAATCGCATAATCAGGATTATTACTCTCCACACAATGAGCAGCGGTTAAAACTCTTCTTCTGTCAATAATTGAACCACCACAAATATGACCATGTGCACCAGCTAATGATACTTGCCACGGAAATTGATTTATGTCTACCTCCTGCCCACCCACAATACGTTCATCGATTCTTTTAATTGCACCTGTACGTTATAAAAAATAAAAAATGGATACTTCAGTAAGTAACTTTATATAAGCTTAAAAGATTAATTTTAATCTATTAATTACCGTGAGCTACAGATAAAATTATTACACTAACAATTAACTGAAATAACATGTTGAGATATTCCCTGATGAAATCCTGAGATCAATGCGGGAACGCTTTAAACCAAGCAATTTAAATCACTCCGTATTAAATAGCAGTATAAATTTATTTACAATTTGGTTACTATTTATATTAGACATGATAATAAGATAAGTAGATAATATTATAAGGACAGGTTCATATCATAAAAATTAAATAAATAAACCGTAGGAGCAAAAGAGTTATCCTGAAAATTTATATTATTTCTTCCTGTTAAAGATTTATTTGATTTGAATTTATCCTTTAAATTAAATCACGACCTACGAGATTGTTTCAAAAACTTTTTGACGTGACCTAAACCAAAAAATAAAAAACTGAAAGAAATTGAAAGCTTTTTATGCAACATACAAACAAAAAAAACTAAAATTTATGATCACACTTTATTTAAGTGTGTCACGCGTGCAATTATTTAACTCGATTAATGAAAGAAAAGAGAAATAAAAGTTCTTAGGAGATAAGAAAAAACTGCGCTTTAAAAATCAATTGGAGTCACTCCTGGGTACTTTATATGTACAATCAACATCTTAGAAATAATGCAAATTTTTTCAAAACAAAAATCATAATATCTTAAAGGTTCTTGGTCATCTTCCCTTTCGTTGGAATTGAATCAAATACGTAAGTCGAATGTAGATACGCTTTAATTCTTTACAATCATGTTTAGTAGAAGTAGAAATTAATCAAAAAATATTCTTTAATACCTATTTACAATTAATGTCGTTATTTAAGTATCTAATTTTGTTGCGTATAAGTGATTCTGGTATATTAACCGCTGCTCTACTCCAAACATTTAGTATAATAGAAATATTGTTATCAGATGTAAGAAAAATAGTAAACGATGTCATCAATAACTGAAATGATAAGATGTTCCCAAATAATAGATGACAACTAATGTTGTGAAATAGATTTAGACGTTTTACTACTACTATACTAAACATAATATTTTCCGTATATAAACTCTATAGAACGGAAGCACTGGATAGATTTTATGGTTCTTTCGGTATATATTTTCTATAATAATTATTATCGACCAAAAACAAATTATGTATTTAGTACAATTATACAATATAATATTACTATTTTATTAAAACTATTTGATATGTATGTAGTTAATCACAGGTTTATACCGGTCTGTAAAAGTCAGGGAATCAGGGAAAAGCCAGTTACTCGATTTTTAGCTATCGCACCTGTCTGTAATTGTCATGAAAAAGTCTGGAATTTTTTTTTTTAAATTCTGTATAAGTCCTGAATCAATTTCAAATTGTTTGCTTTCTGTTGCAGACAGTAGAAGGCTATTTAAAATTTAATTACACAAATATACAAATTGACCCAAATTTAAATGGATTAAAATGGGCACACAATGTAAACATTTAGGTAGATACATAAAATTCAAGTATTTGATTGATTTTTTAAACATATATATTCAATAATCGTTTTATTACAAAATTGTGAATACAATTTTTAAGTAAAATATCTATAATAATAAAACAAATTTAATCATAAAAGGAAGCTATTGACTCTTGCTATTTTCACATCACTTAAATTAATTTTATAAGAATAATATTTTGTTTAAATGTAAACCTGCAGTTTTTAATTATAGTGTGTTCATTAAATTATAGGAAATACATGAAATTGAATATTTATGTCTACATTTTCCATCATTTATCGTGCAGCCTGAATCCATTCAATATATGGAGTTACACGGGTATATACACCCGGGTAAGCAGGTAATGCACACTGGTTACCCCAAGAAACAATTCCAAGTAAGACTCTGTTTTGTCCTGAAACATATGCCAATGGACCTCCAGAATCGCCCTAAAATTTAAAGTAAAACAATTTAGTTAAACTATTTAGATTTATATGTAGACATTTTCCCTTGTTAAAAATAGCCTGTACTTACCTTACACGAATCTTTAGCACCCACATTTAAAATACCAGCACAGAGCATATTTGGAGTCACAAAAATGTTTTCTTCACTTGTGAAATTTCTGTATTGTTCAATGCATACGTCTTGGTTAATGGTTTGTACAGTAACTGCATGTAAATTTTCGGGAAGACCATGGTCATCGTCAAGACTAAGACGACCCCATCCTGATACTAACACACTTGTATTGTCGGCTATTTGATAGGCTTGTGGTGGAAGTTCGATTGCTTGTATATTTTTTGTGTACAGCAATGGATATTTTAGGATCAACACTGCTATATCATTATCAAATAAGGTAGGTTTATTGAAACTTTCATGCACAATAACTTCTTTAACTTGCTTTAAATAACCACCGTGCTTGCGATTTATTGATCCTACTCGCACACGTATATAAATTGCATAATCAGCATTATCACTCTCAACACAATGTGCAGCGGTTAAAACCCTTCTTCTATCAATAATTGATCCACCACAGAAGTGGCCATTGGCATTATTTAAGGATACCTGCCACGGAATTTTATTTATCTCGACCTCCTGTCCGCCAACAATACGTTCATCAAGACATTTAATTGTACCTGCTGTTATGATATATGAGAAAAGAGTTTATACCATTTTTATAAATAAAAAAAATTAAAACTGAGTTTTATATTTTAATTACCATAAACTGTGGACAAAGCTATTAAACTGATTATTATTAATTGAAATAACATGCTGAAATATTGAGTCTCAAATTTGAAATAAGAAAATACAGAAGCTATTCTTTTTATTTTATAATGTGTGATTAGTATTTATATCATAATTAGATGATAAGCGGATTTAATCATTCGATAATATTAAAGAGTGGTTCACGTTATTAATTTTGATATAGATATAAATGCACATGGGCCAATTCACTCCATAGAATTGTAACGATACTTACTAATTTTTTATTTTAAATTTGGCTTAATACATCAAAAATATAGATTGTGTAAGTGAACAAAGAATTCGTATGTAATAAATTAGTAACAATCGTTTCATTTCCATGAAATGACCCACTTACGCTTTTTTTTTTCAAAATGGAAGTCTTGCGAAGAATTTTTCGAGCGTTAATGCTTGGTTGTCTTTAAGGAAAAGAAAATAATAATTTTATATAGATTTTTCAAAAAAAAAAATATTTCTTTAAAAAACCCCAGGAAACTTTTCTAGTACCTGTCACCAAAAATCTGTCATTTTTAATTAATCGAAAACTGTGGAATTTAATAAAATAAATGTATATGTGTGGTTGAAACTTGTTCAGCCTGAATATTTCTCATACATTTAAATTTTATTAATTTACGTTAAAATAATAAGAAAAAGAAATTGTACTAGTAAAGTTCGGACCAATATAAAAAAAACACAAAATAAATTTGTTTTTTAAACTGTAGGAATTAAAAAAGTTTAAATAGAAACATCAATTTTATTTTTCTATATAGCCTTTTATTTATTATTTTCATTTTTTTTAAGTTATGCAAATACATTTTTGTTGACCATAATTATAAAAACTGTTTGACCCAATGAAACGAAATATATTCCTATATAAATTGACCTTGTAGTAAATTTACTACTGCTAGTTATTTATTGTCTTAATTTACTTTATCACAATTAAATATAATTAAATGTTAAATATTAGTAGTGATAAATACATTTATTTGATTGATTTTACACGTACTCAAATGTAAAGTGATTTATTAGCTTACTTTTAATGAATTCGTTGCTCAGGGTTATTTTAATAACGTTCAGATTAATTTTGAAAAAATATTTCCATCAAAACAGTCATATTTCTCTGGTTTTTTCTGCAACTGTCTGTTATTTTAAACGTTTAAAAAGCAAAATCTATTCTGAAATAGTTTAAAAATATATGTTTTCCTACTTATATTGATCCAAAAGTTCAAGAAACTTAATATAGAAAAGAATAAATTATTATTATGAAAAAAATTATTTGCAAAGACTATCTGGCAGCATTAATCCATTCAGTATATGATGATGTTCGAGTATAAACACCTGGGAAATTAGGCAACGCGCATTGATTACCCCAAGAAACTATTCCTTGTAAGATTCTGTCTTGTCCTGAGACATAGACCAACGGACCACCAGAATCACCCTAAAAGTTAAAGCAAAACATTTTTGTTCTATTTAGATTAAAGTATAAACATTTCGCCTTTCGCCTTTCCACAAATTGGACCATTTAAGTATTACCTGGCACGAATCTTTACCACCCACACCCAAAATACCAGCACAAAGCATGTTTGCAGTTAAAAAATCCTCTTCATCATCATCTTCATCAATAAATTCGCTGTATGCTTTGATGCACACATCTTGGTCAATAATTTGTACAGCAACTGCATTTAAAATTTCTGGAAGTGTAGTTTCGTTTTTTATCCGGCGAAAACCCCATCCTGATACTAACACAGTTGTATTGTCGGCTATTTGGTAGTCTTGTGGTGGAAGTGCGATTGGTTGAATATTTTTTGTGTAGAGCAGTGGGTATTTCAAAATGAGGATTGCAACGTCATTATCAAGTGCTTCATTGAAATTTTCATGTACAATAACTTTTTTCACTTCTTTCAAATAACCACCTTGCTTACGATTATTTGATCCCACACGCACATGTATATACTTTGCAAAATCAGGATTATCAGAATCTACGCAATGTGCCGCGGTCACAATCTTTCTTCTACTGATAATTGATCCACCACAAAAATGACCATATGCTCCAAACAAAGATACTTGCCAAGGAAATTTACTTATGTCTACCTCCTCTCCTCCAACAATGCGTTCATCAACACGTTGAATTGTACCAGCTATTGGAATATATCAGAAAAAATCTTTGTGTTAACTGTTTTAAATGTAGTTTAGTTTAATTAAATAATTACCGCTGGCTGCAGATAAAACTATTACACTAGCTATTAATTGAAATAACATGTTGAAATATTGATTCACGAAATAATAAAACGAGATCGACAAAACTTATAAACTAGCACCTTTTATCACTCCTTATTAAGTAGGAGTGCCAATTTGTTTTCAATTTGATTAGCACTTATAAGAGTATTGTTACGTGATAAAATAATTTGATAACATTAAATTCAGGTACAGTTCATAAGAATTATTTCTGAATGTTGAAGATATTGGAACAGATAAGTTCATATTAGTTTGTAACTGTATATTATTGCTTTCTGTATAGAATCTAAAAAAAAATCGAAATTTGAACTGCTTGATTGGAAATTTAATTGATTTGAATTTATACTTCAAAGATCACGTGAGTTAAGTATAGATGCGATTTAACTAATATCTTTATTGAACAATCAAAAATAAATATTCTTTAATATCTATTTACGTTTTATACATTACGTCGTAAGACTTATCTGTATATTTAAGTGTCGGTTTTGAGTGATACATATAATTCAGATATTGATATGCTACAACCATTTAGTAAAATGTTATCAGACATTCAGGCACAAAAAAGTTATCAATAATAATGTAGGTGACAGGAAGTGTCCAAATAATAACGCTGTGAAATAGCTTTTAATGGTTTAGTTTAGTGTATCCTATCTAACCACCATAAGAGTATCCGTATGGAAAACCAACTTTTATTTCTAATTGCTTCTGCTTTAGAATTTAATTTGCATAGTATGCTAGCCTATTTTATCAGATACATAATTCAAAATATGTGGAGGAAATTATTTCGACAAATTTTTAATTATTTATAAAAACATAAATGAAATGT
>JAABKK020034828.1:0-14625 GCA_011634745.2 Catotricha subobsoleta
AGTATTCTCCAGAGAGTCTTTTAGTTCCTTACATTTTTTAAGATGGCTTTCCGGCCGTTTCTCAATTCATTATTTGTTGGCTAAATTCTTGCTAAATTGAAAGTAAATTGAATTTAGACACCCTCCAGATATGGTTACGCGTATTATTTTATTAGCCTATCACAAGACAAACTAATAGTTTTAGGTAGGTGTTATGTCTGAAGGTTAAGCAATATGACCTTAGACAATTTTCTTCGAATTAAAAATGACAGTTCAATCACTTACCAAACATCTTCACATTTATTACATAAATAAACACGGAAATTGTATATAAACCGAGAATATGACGAGAGCACAATTTGGTACATACCTAGAAATAGAAGAAAAAAAAAACAAATTGTTAATAAAAAAAAAAACATATTTCAAAAATATAAAATAAACTACATCTTAAAATAAATTATACAATTAATTAGTGTATCTAATTTTAAACATTTTTGTTTTTTTTTTTTAAATAAACAAAACATGATTAGAAACGAATGCATTCATTTTAAAATATCAAAATATTTGCTTATATTAATCAAAGTGATTTATGAGCTCACTTATTATTGTTTTCTATCAACACATTGAACTAGAAAAATAGTTTAAATGGCGTGCGTGCGCGCTCGCTCAACAATTATTGTCGACACAAACCAAAAAAAAAAAAAAGACCCCGTTAACCAAAAACATTTTAAAATGTAATTTCAGTAGGAACCATCGTGTGCGCGCATTCATAAAACTATCAACGTTTTACTTAACATTTTAACTTATCGGTTTTGAGATGTTTAACTTAAACGCAATTCAACTAAAAAAAAAAGAAAAGAAAAACAACATATGACAGCATGTCGCATCCAATTTAAAATATACAAGACCTATCCGAGTGACGACTTACAAAACAAAAATCAACATTATGTCTCTTCTATTTCTCATTTTTCGTCTATTTTATAATTTTCAAAAAATAAAATAAAATATTGCCTAGAGAAGAACTCGGTCGCGCACAAGCTACAAATTATAAAATATATATCACCGAATTTTATTGCCGATGGATTTTGAATTGTTTGAATTGAATTGAATATTTTTTGGTTGTTTTTGTTTTACACCGACCCGATTCTACTGGGTTTACTTGGTAACATTCAAAATACGTGCGCCACACAAAACAAAATATAGAAAAAATATTCTCAAATGAAATTTATGGGATTTCGAGTTGTTGTTGTTGTTTTGTGGGTTTATTTCTTCTTTATTTTTATTTGACATTGTCACATCTTTATGGGAATGTGTTGAAGGAGGGGGGAGAACGATAACTTAAATTTTGTCATATAATTAGTAAAAAAAAATAAAAAAAAATTGGTATTTAAGTATATAAATATAGTGGGCATCACACATTATAAATAAAAACATTATTTTTTTTTTCTCATCTTCTAATTCTCGCCTCTAAACAACAACAACAACAACAAAATTTAAAATTAATATAAGAAAATATATATAATCAGCAGCAGCAACAGCAACAGCAGCTAAAAATTTTCTATTTTACATACCGTATAGGTCTGTCTGGTACCCGGATAAAAAAGTACTTTACACAACTTCATAAATTACTTCACACTTTAATAACAGCGGACGTTATAATACTTTAAGATAATTTAGAACTACTTCATGGTTGTAAAGCTGTTAAAATGTATTGTGTCATAATTAAAAGTTATTCTGACGTAAAATTAAAGTAATTCTCAAGATATCACAAAGTACTTATACTAAGTACTACAAAAATTGGAATTACTTTAAGTTTATGTTAAAAATCATAAAGTACTTGAAATACAGCCAAAATCTGAATTTGGAAGGTTGGTTTTCGGTTGTATTGTATATGAACGACTTATGGGATTTGTATAAAGAATGTGTCTCGATTCCAGAATCAATACATAATAACTTATATTACCGCCTCTTAGTCTGATTATCGTTCCGTAAATGATGCAGACAGACTAAGAAACATGGAAATCTAAGTTGTTATGTATCGACTCTGGAATCGAGCAAACCTCTTCTATAATATCTCATACTCAAGACATAAATAGATGCACCTACGTGGATAGTAGAGTGAATGGGCTGCGACCCGAAATATCGTCCCGTGCAGGTCTCTGGTAGAGCCATGATGTATTTCAAAAGTAGCATAACGTAAAATAAAGTCCACGTGAAGTAAATTTTTACCCGGGAACATGCGTTCATCTTATTAAATAAAATCAAATAAAATATATTCTATTTGGTTTTATTGCTACAAGTATATAATATTTTTTATTGATGATGATGTGATATTAGTTTTTAATAGTGCGGTTAAAATGTTGAACATCAAAAACAGAATATATCAGTTTATAGAAAATATTATAAGTTATGTGTTGTGTGGTTAATTTAATCTTTTTATTTATTTTCTATTTTTTTTCTTTTTTCTTTTGGTTGATTTGATAAATTATTCTGAAATGATGATAATTTTTAAAGTTGAAATAAAAAAAATAAAAATAAATTTAAGAAGACGAAGATATACATTTTTATTTTTTTTAATGGTCTCGTGTGGGCTTTGAACATAAACTTTGAAAGAGAAACTGTATTTAAAATAGTTAAATATTTTATTATTATTAATTTAATTTAATTGTTTTTTTTTCGTGTAAAAACATTTTGTCAAAATTTATTTAGAATTATTATGATGATTTAGTATTAATGGTAATATTAATGTGATTTATTAATTGTAATATATATTAATATATACATTTTATACACATAATACATTATTACATATTAGGGTGACCGAATTTTTGTATGGAGAACAAGTCGACATTCCAATTTTCAAGAGCCCGGGGTACCAGACAAAGGTTTGAGCATGGACATTGGACAATTACCGTTACATTTTGCATGAGCCCAATAAGGATGGAAGATATAGTCGTGCTGTTTACGCTTACAAAGCACTGAGCGGTATTTAGACCTCTGCTGGGTACTCAAAGTGTTGCATTTCGCGAAAAACGAAACTTTCGAAAATATTTTTGAATTTGCATGACACTTTTGAAAGAAAAGAGGCAAAAAAACAAAAAAGAGGGTAAGGGTTTTCCATAATGACGGCATATTTTACGAACTTCAACTGCTCTGTCGGTCAAAAGTCATGCAAATTCAAAAAATATTTTCGAAAGTTTCGTTTTTCGCGAAATGCAACCAAATTGAGTAACCGCAGACTTCTGAAAATTGACAACTTTTTCTCCATCCAAAAATTCGGTCACCCTAATAATATATATTTATGTATTTACATGAGGGGTCAGATCAAAGGCATTTTAATAGTGAATTAATTTAAATTTATTATGTGAAGATAATGACATTTTAGCACTTTTGAATTTTAACAAAATATATTTTAAAAAAAGATGAAATAAAAAAGATTTAATGAAAATAATAATAATTTGAATAAAACGATTATGAATTTTTGTAGAAACTGTGTGTTTATTCTAGCAATTTAATTGTTAATCATAAAATATGGAAAAAATTTCGATTAGCGTTATTTAAATATGACTTTTATGTTGAAAAATTAATTGATGAATAAACAGTGAATTACATTTAAAAGAAATCTGAGTTAACATCAACACTGAATTCTTTACATATTATGATTCTCGTGTATGTTTGTAATCCAAAAAATACATTATTTATCTGAATAATATCTTTATATATAAAACAAAAAAGCATAAATAACCAAAAAGCAAATAAATAATCATCTTATAAATCATCTCGGTTTTTGAAAAGACACAACTGAACAACTGATAAAATTAAAACATTATCATTTTAGCCACAATTCTATTTCTCATAAAAACAAAAACAAAAAAAACACTACATGATTAAATATTTACGTAAATGATTCGAACCGGATAACTAACTTTATCCCCGCATATAATATCTGTATTTCCGTTTTTATATCCTTTTTATTTTCTTCTCGTATCTCTCTATCTATTTTTTTTCATTCTTTTATTTTATTTTACTTTATTATTTGTATTTTTTTGGTTCTGAATTATTTTGTGGCTGAAATAAAACCAGATTTATTGGCATACATGTTTTTGCGGAAAGATATAAACGACAATATATATAGATTTACCGCAGAGCCAGTGAATAAGTAGTAGCTGTTTCAGTAGCATACAAGTATTTTGTGAAAAAAAAAACAGAAAAGTAACATTAAATCGAAACAAAGTGGAGTTTTTCAAATAAAGCTTTTATTTTTCGATTGTTTTGTTTTTTTTCTTTTGTTGGTTTCTCTTTTATTTTTGTTGCGAAATCAATATCGTATCCGATATCGAAGCAATAATTGTATAAATATACAATAGAAAATATCTGCACAAATAATCGCTTATAAGAGTCTGAATTTAAGTAAAAAAAAGAAAGAAAAAAAAACGTAAATAAATAAAGAAGACGAATGAATCCCCGAACAAATTGTGTTCAAATGAACTGTAGATGAATTGTGGTTATTTCAGCAAAAAAAAATTTCCCCATTTTTGGTATGATCTTTATCTGCATTATCCACAAAAAAAAATTCAACATGATGATGATGATGATTTATGTTGGACAAGTTGATGTAAAATTATTATAATATCCTCATAATTCGATGTGATTTGTTACAATATAATAAGCTTTAAACAGATTTGTTTTTTTTTTCCCATTCAAATTGCAATATAAATTATTGTTATTGTGACGATGAAAAGTGTTTTAAACTGTGCGGCTTCCATCAAATTTATGTTTTATTTATTATTTTCTGTTTCAGTAACTGGTAGGTAAAATTTTTTGTTCAATTTTTCTGAATAAAAGAACACGAATAAATAAATATTTTAATATTGTCATTAAAGATAACGAACAAGATGAGATAGAAAAATAAAATTGTATAACTATTATGGATAATGATCATTAGGGTGGATTGAATTTTTTACCTTCTACTATTTGAAAGCTATTGACTTAATATATCTGTATAATAAAACAGAAACACAATCATTTGTAACGGTCGACAGATAGAATGCTTCAAACACGGTCAAATATTGCGATTTTCACAACTTCACAGACCCACAGCAAACACATCGAAGACCTTTTCAAAATCCTTTAAACACGTTAATCAGTAGACCAAATGCAACTAAAAAAAATGATGGTAGAAGATATGAAAAAAAAAAAAACATTTTCGATCCACCCTACTGATAATGGCTTAATTTATACTAATAAAAACTATATAGAATAAGTTTAGTTGACATATTTTGTGTTATTTGGTGGTGATCCTATAAATAAAATTAATTCATTAAATTATAAATCATGAAATTAAATACAAGTTATTTAAAAGAGAAAAATGAAGAAAAGAAATGAAAAAAAATTCTATAAAATATAGTATGTTGAAAACAAACAAACGAAACAGAAACAGAAAATAATATATTATGTTGAAATATTTCGATTGAAATTTCGTTAAGGTTTAGAGGTGATGACCGCACTACCAGCTCTTTCACATTCAACAAATGTTTGGCATTTTGTCAAAATACGTTCAGTCATTCTGAATCCACACCACCAGATATTGGGGTCTGCATAACTATATAACGGTATACCGAAAAATAAAAGAAAATCTGTATACTACACGTATTTACTTATATATATATATTATAATGTGGCCAAACATTCTGCACACGTATCTATATATGTATTACATTATTATTGCGTACTGGAACCTAGGGTGGTATATGGTACGGTCCATGGACTTAATGGCTAGAAGTCTTTTCACTTCATATAATATTATAATAATATCGTATTATAGTCAGAAAACACAAAATGGTTACATAAAAGCAAAATAGATTAGGTGGAAAACATTTTGAATGCCTCTACTCCATCCCCCCCCCCTTTTGAATAGGAATTAGACCCCATATTATATACCGCAAAGACATACCACAAATAACCCAAATAGTTAAACACCACCATGTCGACAACTTTTTTGTATTTGTGTGTATGGCTGTGTTTGCTAGTAATGTGCTCATAACACCCAGTCATCCCAAAATAGATTATAGTAAAACAATTTTATAACCAAAACAAAAAATAAAGCTCTCTACAATCGAAAATTTTATCAATTTTAGTTATTTTGCTTGGCTCCTGGCTGTTGATAATTCTTTTTCGAAATGTAAAAATTGTGAATAAATGTTTGCCAACAGTGAGATTTTCGTTGCCAAAAAATAATCTGAAAATGTTTTTGAAATAAAAACAATTGACTTGAAAAGAATATATGAATTGAGATATATGTGAAAAATGTGAAATTGCGACAATTAAATGGTAGAATAAAAAAAAAGAATCAACAGAGAGAGAGAAAAGTAAAAACAGGCAGCCATGAGTACACAAAAAAAAAAGCTACTACTGAAATGTTTAACATGTTCATGTGTCGTTTCGGTGAGAATTGCATTCACAAAATATATACAACAAAAACGAAAAACCACATATACAAACAATATAATAATAATAATAATAATAAATACATACATCGAAATTTATTTGTCACATCTAATTTAAAATATTTGCTTCGGTACATTTATTTCAACACCGCCAATTAGACACTTCAACTCAACCAAATAAATAAAACAAAACAGTCAAATAAATAAAACAAAAAATTACGAAAATAAAAAATAATTTGTTTTTGGTTTTTGTTTTGTGTGGTTGTTTTTCGTTAATGAGTTTAAGAACATGTGTTATAAACAAACATATGTTAATGTTACGGTGCTTTACTTTAATATATCCGTTCAACAAAATTTCATAAATAATTTTAAATGGTACGAAATGTATAATTATTTGTCTTTTCTTATTTTCATTGAAGTTACGACTTTATGAATTAATTTCGGTGCGAAACTCATGTTAAAATTAGTGCATGACAATTGTATTATTTTTCATATACAATACATATTTAATTTGTTTATTGGCAATTGATTAGGCGATGAATATAATATAATTTGATGACACGACAGGCCATAGAAATATGCATTCAAATCGCTTAGATTGTTTTTATCAAATACAATTTATGTATATTGAAATCAAAATTTGATGTGCGAAATAATTTTATTTATATTTTTGTTATTGTTTTTTTATTTAAGAAATTCGGTAAAAGCACATTAAGTAATATATTCTATTGAAAATTATTGTGTATTATTTTGTATATAAATATTTCAATCTGAATAATAATTTGATATGTAAATAGATAATATATGTTGTGCAAAACATGACTGAAAACATAGAGTTTATAAACCGAAATAAAAATTTAAATTAATCATTATGGCATTAATGGCATAATGGCAATGTTTTCGCGTGTGTTGTCAAAACATACAAAAAGATTTGTTACCACAATCCATTAGGACTTGTCATGTTTAACAGATGAATGAAATGAAATGTAAACGAAATAGAATAGACATTTCACTATACAAGACGAGTACGCATATAATAATAAACTTTTGTATTAATATTAATATAAATAAAAAAGGAAAAAAAAAATCACGAAACTAATCTTTGTGTCTTGTGGTGATGATGATACTGTCTACAACTGACTATAATGACTTTTTTTTTTTTGTTTTTTTGTTCGCTTTATATTAAGGTTTTTGTGCCTCTGCGCATATTTGTTGCCAATTTATTATACCCGACCGTGTTCGGTATATATTTTCATTTGTATATATAGCAGCCCTTCATTCAAACATTTATCGCCCCTCAATAAAATTATGCAAATTGTGAAAATATATTTCTCATTTTAAAATATAATTTCATTTTCTTTACCCTCCACATTTTTTAAGTACTTATTTAATTTAACAGAAATTTTTTTTTTTTACGTGCTCACTTTTATATTGTGTTTTATTGCGAGCTGGAAACTTTTTTTTTTTGCCTTCTTCTTTATATTTTCTCTTATATTTATTCGGTGTGTACGGGAATCGGGTTGTGTGTGTGTACCGAAGGCCAAGTTATATTTTCAAAGCATATAAATTTTCATTAGCAATGCAAATTTGTACATATAAATATAAGCCCTTTATAAATAATTCCCTTTTCATCAGCCAAAAGCTCCATAGCGCACATAAAATTTTATATTACATGATTTTAAGTTAAGTGTTTATCGTGTATTCTCTGTAAATATTGCTGTTGTCTGTATTGTGTATAAATATGCGTTTTATTTATATATGTGTGTGTTGTTTATATCTTTTTATTCTTTTCGGTTTTTTTTTCTTTTTATTTTTCATCTAACGAAAGACTATCGAAATATATGAAACAAATAAAACGAAAAATAAATCGGAAAATGGATGAAAAACAACCACCACAACTACTCACCAAAATTGAAAAAAAAAAAAAACAATCTCTTTGTTTATGCCACATAGAAGCAAGTAAAGCTACAAATAAGTGCATTTATAATATTATGATCCATACGTAAAACATAATATCATAAATTTTTTATTCGGTTACATACGAAATAACTTTTTCAAGCAAAATCATAAAAGTAAATTTTCTCATTTTTATGTGTATTTAATTTTGCATATTTTTTCATAAATTATTTTTAATATGAAAATATTTTCCATTTTTTTTCTTTTTTCTTTTATACAATTCAAATATTTGCAATGTTCGGATATAAGGATTCTGGCTGAAAGTTGAATTTATATTCGGGGTGTATTCATCGAAAATGTGATATTCTCGTAATGTTAGCTTTATTTTTGTACCCTAAATAATTTGTGTAATCATTCGAAAACAATGTTTTTACCATTAGTTGAGTTCCATCACTGATTACAAAAGGACATCATTGTCTCATTTGCATTCATATATCTACTGAAAGAATATCAATAGTAATCCAACAAAGGTACATAAATATTTTCGAACCTCTATATACTATAATTATACCTTATTATGGTATAGCCTGTTTAATCTTATAAAAATTTGAATATTTGCATTGCAGTGACCTATACGGGACGTTATTTCGGATCGCAGCCCATTCACTCTACTATCCACGTAGGTGCTTCTATTTATGCGTTGAGTATGAGGGATTATAGAACAGGTTCCCTAGATTCCAGTATCGATACATAGCAACTTAGATTACCATGTCTTAGTCTGTCTGCATCATTTACGTGGGGAATAATCGATACATTTTTGTGTTTTTTTAGACTCGAAACTTTTGTCGACTCGTGAACGGTGCAGACAGACTAAGAGGCAGTAATATAAGTTTTTATGTATCGATCTAGAATCGAGAAACGTTCTTATACAAATCCTATAAGTCGTCGTTCATATACAATACATTAGAAAAACATCCTTCGTGGATGGCCAGAATGTGAAATGTGAAAGCTTCCGGGACGGGGCCCGTACAGGTCTCTGATGACCATTTTATAATATGAAATTATTGTAGACTTCATACCACCAAAACAGTTTGAAATTACTCTCAGTTTATTAATTTTTGCACAAGAGCCAGATTATAGAAAAGGTGATGTTAAAATGCATGCCTTTTTTCTTCTATTCAATAATGTCAACAATCTATAACTCATTTTTAGATAACGCAAGAATATAACTCCGAACACAAAGCAATTTCAAATCGATAAATAACATTTACTCACATGCCCATAGTTTAAAGCCTGCTTCAAATGTTTCAATTGACCTAAAGTCAGATTTCACAAATAAGCCTCTATTGTTTCTTGTTCTCATTGAACTGAATTTTTTTTTTTAACAAAATAACCCCGAGTAAAATATATGTACCATTCAAAAAGTCTAGAGATACTCTCCAATAATACTTATGTAAATACAATAATATTATATGTGCTCTAAGTAGATTTTACGTACATTGTACCGAATAAAAAAAAGGAATATAATATAGAGGCACTTCTATCTACATAAGTTTTATATTATAATAATAATAAAAAATATGTGAAGTTTGAGTTGAAGATGAAGGGGATGAAGAAATGATGGAAAACAAAAAAAAAGTAAGCGAAAAACGAAGAAAACTTTTTTTAACTTTGGAAAAGTGCTTGCAGATATAATATGCATACATTGAATATGTTTGTTGAGATGGAATAAAACTCAAATAGAATACAAAGTACATAACTTTTATTTCATATTATTATATATGAAAATGTTGAAAGTCGAGAATATTTCAGTACCTTCCCATATAGGATTATACAATCAAACACACACATAAACACAAAATTCTGTATATATACAAAAATAAAAAAAAAAAATCCAATTTAGTATTATGGTTGACGTTGGGTATAACAGAAAAAAAAACCATGCCACCCATAGCAATATAAGTTCAAACCAAAAGTTTGTCAAACATGGAAAAGACATCTCTTATGGTAGCACAGCTCGTTGAGTTTGAATAATCGAATTGAATAAGAATTTCAAAAGCAGCAAATCGAGAATAAAAAAAATAAAATAAAAATAAATAAATAAAAGAGACATTTTGAAAGGAGGAAACCTGTACAGAATGCTGATTTTGTTGGGTTGCCTGTGTGAAAATATAGCGCGGTTTTTTTTCCTACATCATTTTTTTTTTCTATTTTTCGAGTGGTTTTTTTTTTCTTCATCTCTGTTGTATTGAAGTATAGAACGATCGTAGAGAGATCATCGGGCATCTATCGTAGAATTTGAATCATCGAATATAAATTTTCTATTTGTATTCTTTACTTTTATATCCATAATATACATAATATTATAAAACATACGTTTTTTATGTTGAAATGGTACACTGGAGAGTCTGTAGAAGACCCCAAGAGCATTTACAAATTGAAATTTTATTCGAGACACACTTCTTCAACATTTATTTGCCGTTTTTCGATATAATTGTGTATATATACAGAAAAACCTATAAAACACATTATTGCAACATATATTCAATAAAATTTGATATGCGTTTATCGTAACGCGAATCACTTATATAAACTATTTTCGGATTGTGTATAATATGTTGATTGGCTACAACTGTGCTGGTGGGTACTTCTCTAGTTACACAGACAATTTTCTTTATTATTGTTTCTGTTTTGTATTAGTTTTTTTTTTCCATTTTATTATTATTTTAGCTTCTTCAAACATAAAAGCTTGAAACAGAATAAGAAAATTAGTAAAGTAGGTATAATGGATTGTAAAGATCATGTTAATTTTTTTCTTTTGAGAATAAAAAATCCAATTGCAGTAAAACTTTATTTGAATTCACAATAAGAATAAGAGAAGTTTAAAACGATTGCTTGTAGAAATAATAAAAAACCCATTGAAATAAATGGGTTTTAAAATTATTATTTTTTCCGCATTTTTATAGAAACACAAAGAGAAATTTTCAATTCGCTTTAAATCACTGATTGCAGAGAAAACAAATCCGTAAACTCTGTTTTGAAATTCAGCCAAAAATACGTTAATATGTTTATTAACTTACTTAAATATTATGCAAAATTTGTCAAATTGCTTTAGGGTATTTTAAATGAGAAAAGCAATTTTGCTGTGGTTCAATAAATTTTCAAAGAATTGTGAGAAACGTATATAATTGATGTTTTTTGCGTTGGAAATTAAAAATAAAGACAAAACTTTTTTTTGAAAATGTGTGTTGTAAATGTCTTTAGAGAAAAACTTTTTTTTTTTGTTTTTATTTTTGGGAAATTGGTACGTATGATGGTTATATGAAACGAACTGAGCTTATTGTTTATTACCCAGAAAATACTGCAAGAAATCCTTGGGAATGAGAACTCAGTCCATCCTCTTTTATGCTGGATGTTTCCCATCCTCTAAATATCCATGTATAAAAAGAACTGTACTCTAATGCAAACAGTCTAATCCAAACTGTTCATCAAATAATCACCATCATCACCGCAAACAAGGTTTACCGTTTCATTGTCATTAAAATGGAAGAATATTATGATAACATAAATCTTAGTGTAGCGACACATTTTTATATATATATGCATAGTGCATACCTACTGCATCATATAAAACCTTTTCAATATATTTGGTGCTTGCCTCGCTTATTATATGAACAAAAATGATTACGACAAGGGTATAATGGTGTATAATGTACGTTGTACCTACATAACATTTCAAATGACATAGAATGTATATAGATAGGTATCATAATGACATCATAGAGCAAACGCTTAGTTAAAACATTTTTCAACCAGTTCTTCTATTTAGATATATATATATATACACGATCATCTGCAAACACATATACCGAATATGTACGTAATATAAGAGACAAGTAATTTGGTTGCATTTCCTGGCAAACATCCAAGAGCTTATTCAGGCATGTAAGACATAAATAAATGAAGTCACGAAATAGTTAGCTAGCTAGCTAAGCTATCAGCTTTATATCTACTATTTCTTATAGCACTGCTATTATACAAAAAAAATAAAATAGAAGAATATATTATATTAACTTATAAATATATCGTATATATATGGAGAAATGCAACCAAAAAATACGATCGAAACATTTTTTTTTACCTAGAGAATGGCTATATGATGTTTAGTTACAAATCGAGCATAGATAATATATCTTCTAGTGTATATTTTCTATTCGAGGTCTCGGTGAACTGATATTATTTTTTTTATATCAATCGTGTATATGCGAATTGTGACTAAAATAATGTTCAAAATGTCGCCCTTATAAAGGATTTGAATTGAATGGCAACGAAACATAATATATCTGATATAAAATGCATTTTATTTTATATTTATTTATTCTGTTTTTTCTTTTTTTTTATTCTGATTTTATTTTTGCATTTTCTGCAATTTATTTAAAACATTTTTTTTGTTTTGTTTTGTTTTTTTATATTCTGGTTACTTCTTCTCTAACTTCATCCTCCAATATATTCGATAACCCATTTGCTATTGCTGTTCAATTTAAAACCATTTTATTTATTCATATGTAGTTTTATTGTTGTTGTTGTTGTTGTTGTTTTGTTGATTTTATATTTATTATTTTTATTTTATAATATTACGTATATTTTGTTGCTCTTTTCGTCTTTTTCTTTTTTTTTTTTTTGTTCATACATTTTGTGTTTTGTTTTACGAATACTATGTATTGTTGCATTCAAAAAAAAAAAACAGACAACAACAAGGTAATAAAAATTTACATATCGATGATTGAATTTATGTTCATAATATTTGTATCGTATATTCACAAACAGAATAATAACAAATACCAACAACAACAACCAACCAACCAAACAAACAAACATATAATAAAATGAAATTAAATATATAAAATAACAACAAAGTTGAAAAGCTATTTTAAGTGGTACTATTTTAAATTGAATTTATTAGTTATTCATTATACGATTGCTTCGAAATTAAATTGTCAGATCGTGTATTTTCAGATATATTAGTAGCTAAGAGTTTGTACTGTGAATTAGATTGTCAATAGTCACAAAGTCTATTAATATTTAATAAGCCTCGCTACATCACAAATATATATAAATATATGTTTAACTGATATTTCAATATACACATTAATTATTTATTCGAATCAGAGGCCTGCACGGGGCGTCCCGTCGAACTTTCACATTTCACATTCTACCCATCCACGAAGGTTGGTTTTCGTATGTATTGTAAATGAACGACTTATGGGATTTGTATAAGACTGTGTCTCGCTTCCAGAATCGATACATAACAATTTATATTACCGGTTCTTAGTCTGTGTTCACGGGCCGACAAAAGTTTCGGTCCTAAAAAAAACACATATATGTGTCGATTTTCGTTCCATAAATGATGCAGACAGACTAAGACATGGGGTAATCTAAGTTGTTATGTAACGATCTGGAATCGAGCAAACCTCTTCTATAATCCCTCATACTCAAGAAGCACCTACGTGGATAGTAGAGTGAACGGGCTGCGGTCCAAAATATCGTCCCGTGCAGGTCTCTGATCGAAATATAGAAGTAATCATAAAATACATTAATCAAACCTGCTGCAAAATATTCATTATTAAAAAAAGAGAATGACAACAAGTTCGTAACCAATAAAAAAAAAATCCAATTTAAAAATACTTTTATGTGTTTGGGCCGATTTATTAATGAATACTAATGACCTAATTGAATATAACCAATTAAAACGGTTCAGTTTTGCATATTAATTGATTTTGGTTATTTTTTTTTTCGATATACGAATTTTCTAAATCATAAGAAATGCAGAAACAAAAATAATGAACACTTAAATCTTTTGGTGAAGCCCGTCAATATTTTAACCCTTTTACGCAATCAAATTTTTCATATTTTATGATTTTCACCAGAGTTTTTTCATAAATTGGTTTGTCTAAAAAAGCTGACTTAAGCAAATGAAATCCCTTTTCATTTAAGCGAGAACTAAATTACCTTTTCAACGAACAATAATATCGGATATCTATGTCAGAAGTTATAGCTGTTTAAAGTTAAATATCGAATTCAGCTTAGAGCTAATATAAATTTCAAGTTTTGGTTGCAATTTTAAAATGCCTGCAAACTGAATTCAATTTTGAACTTTAAATAAACTGTAACTTCTGACATAGGAAATCGTTTTCGCTTATATTATGTTGGTTGAAAAGGCAAATTAATTAATAATTATAATAATTATAAGTCCAATATTTTTATATTTGTGATATTCGAATATTGGAATATGTTCAGAATAATT
>JAABKK020034839.1:0-28795 GCA_011634745.2 Catotricha subobsoleta
TGTATTTTCAAAAAGTATTTTTAAAATTATTTAAAATACATTTCAAAATAATGTATTTTAAATACAAAATATTTAAAATACATTTAAAAATAGTGTATTTTAAATACAAAATATTTAAAATACATTTAAAAATAATGTATTTTAAATACATTTGCAAATACTTGTATTTTAAATACAAAGTATTTAAAATACATTTTGAGCTCTAAGTCCCATCTCTGCTCTATATATTGTAACTATTTTTTCCTTTTGCTTTTTCAATTTTTCACATATTTAACATTTTTTTCGTTTTTTAAATTAAATATGTAAGTATATAAAATATTGTCATGCGTACTTTTATTACATTCTCAATAATGATTGAACCCACAGCAAAAGTTTTTTTTTTTTTTTTGTTCGTTTTATCTGAACTGTGTGCTGTTTATATCGTTTATTCGCATTTCCACTACCTTTACCAGCAATAGCACTGTGTTTTTTTTTTATATATATTTATATTTAGATGTTTTTATATTATGGATGTACATTTACCTATAAAATATAAGTGGTATATCTAGTCGCTGGTGGTGTGATATCATTAGGTTATTGTGTACCGGTGTACCCACTTATGTAGATATAACTTTAGTCATAGCTCAGGCTCATAGCCAGTGTAGGTATTGAATATTATTACATCTATTGTATTTATAAGAAGAAAACAGGTGTATATACCTATATGTAATTTTTATAAAATATAGAAATAGAAGAAATGAAAAGAGATACATTTGAACATTGATTATACATAATAGTAAAGCACCGCACCGATAGAAACATGTATAATTTTAATTATAGGTTTAAATATAATAAAAAAACATAGGTATTTAGCTAACAATTATCATCTTGTCGTTCCCAGCAATTAAAATTTATTTGATTCACATTTAAGGTTTTTGTTGTTGTTGTTATTACATATTACAATGATGGTAAATACAGAGCTAGTTTAAAAGAGCAATGTTACTAGTGAATTGCTTCAGGATATGTAAATTGTTTGTCATTGTAATTATTGAAAATAATTTCTAATATGGCCGGGTTATTGCTTTTCAAACCATTTGAATGAAGTATAAAGAAAAAAATGTGATTACTTTTTTTTTTTTTTCTTTATTAATCATTTATTTATTTATTTTTATCAATCTTGCCGATAATCAATTATAAATTTATATGCGCATTTATTATTAGTAAAATTATTTGCTGCGTTCAAATTTTTGTTTTTTTTTTTTTTTTCAAACAAGGTTAATGACCTTTTCACTTTCAGACATTGCTGTTATTTTTCGATAACTTTTTTTTTTTTAGATAAGGGTTTATTTTATTTAGAAAGCATTTATATTTGGAAAAGGTTTCTCATATGTCCATAAATACCAACGGAGAAATTTTGTGGCATTTTTTTCCATTTCCACCAATATATAAGTTTTCATATTTTTAAGGCCAACGCAATTCTTCGGATTAACACATTTCCGAATCCGAATTTATTTATTTGCTAATGATTAGATTGAAACGCATTACAAAAATATGTATTGATTGATTTGACAGATAAGTTATCTGTCAAAACATTGAAATATTCACCGGGTCTGCAATGTTTATGTCAAACAAAAAAAAAACAACAAATATTTGACATTTAAGGTCTCTACAAAAAAAAATATACATAATAAAATAAAAGAAGAAGAAGAAGAAGAAGAAGAAAAATTAAAGAGAAATAGAACAACAAACAGCAAACAGCAAACGCGTTCGATTCTAAAATTAAACATTATTTAAATTAATTATTTTGTAACATGAGCAATTTTTTCAATATAATTTTTTTTTTAAGTCTATATATTTAAAAAAAAAAAAAAAAGAAGCAAAAAGCCGCCAAATTATATAAAGTGTATGGACCTATAGATATAAAAATATAGGTAATATTTATCAATTTAATTTTAATTCATATTATTAGATCAAAATTTTATATTATTTTGGGGACTTCTTTTTTTTTTGTGCGGTATTAACCAATATTAGTCGGTCGGAGCCATCACACCAACAAAATATATACATTTATGTGTTTTGTTTTAGTTTTGTCTTTCTTTCTATCATTTTGTTCTCATTAAAATCGCATTAACAAATATTTTGTTAATATTATAGAAATATGTATAATATGCAAATAGATACAATTTTTTAATATTACTTAGATTATGTTTTGTTGTGTGTTGTTTTTTCTTCTTCTTCTTCTTCATCATCTTCATCTTCGTTCATCTTCATTTTTTTTAACTTGCGTCCATTAAAACAGTAAAACGCTGCTATATATTGAAGAGGACTGAAAAAATACCATATACTTTAAAGCTTTACGCTATTTAATGATAAAATAGAAAATTGTATGTACTTATATATATTATATAATACTTAAATTGTATTTTATTCATTGTTTTATTTTAAGATAAGATTTTAAGGGCTTACACTTGAAATCATTTAATATGATTTTAATCCTTTTCCATTTACATAAAAGATTTATAAAGTATACGGCGGGCCCCGCGCGCGTTAGTGAAAAGTAAGATAATTTTGATTAAAAATCATTAACATTATTTTTTTATTTTTTTATGTAATGTTAGAATACCCCGAATATATATACTTATACATATTATCATTATAATACCTACTACCTAAGCGCGGAGGAAAAATATGTATTTTATTGTAAAAGAAAAGAAAGGAAAATTCAAGAATAGAATTCAAAACAAAATACTTATATGTAGCAAGAGTTTTGAATAAACTCGAAACCCGTTCGTTGGGTTCAAGTAGACTTAGAGTTCCCTTTTACCATCCCATTTCAATATTTACCAATATTGAATATATATTAAGGTAGAGCTTATAGAAAGAAGCTATATCGTTAAAATACAATAGACATAAATATTAAAAATTATCGGTGTGTGTGTGTCAGGGATGCGTACCCTTCAAATTGATGGGGGTTCGTTCGGTTCTAAGGGTTCGGTTCTTCAAAAATATTTTAAGGATTCGGTTCTGAACTGAGAAAAGCAGGGGTTCAGTTTGGTTTGGTTCGAAAATCTTTCCAAATGCTTTAGCCGAATTCATTCGATTTGAATTAAAAACCGTATAAAAGCCACACAAATTAAAAAGATGTTCGGTTCTGAAGACAAAAAGTAGGGGTTCTTGGGGTTCGGTTCGGTACGGTTCTGTTCGGGACGCTTCCCTGGCTGTGTGTGTGTTTCTTTTTTAATAAGAGAAATTTATTTTTGCTTTCCGGTAATACCAGTCACAATATTTTCCATATTTATTTATTATGCTATTGTACACTTTAAAAGTGAGCTTAAAGTACCGACTTTACAATTATATATAATACTCAATATTAGACGACATAAAAAGTGCTGAATTCACTCGAATCCAAAATAAACTAATAAAACGAAACAAATTTTGCACAATCAGTATATGGATATGTATTATGATTAATAAGATGAAGCAAATAATCTCGAATGTTCGATAAATTTTAGTTATATATCGGAAAATCAATCAAATATCTCATATCTGAATATAAAGATTTTATTATTTTATCTAAATATAGAAAACGTATTAAAAATATTATCTATTATTAACAAAAACCCTAATGTTTGTTTTTTTTTCTTTTTATTTCTTTTATTTCCAGTATTTAAGCGAATTAGTGACCAAACTCTTGGTCATATAACAAAAAACAAAAAAATAAATAAATAAAAATGATTACGAATTACATAGACTCGTAAAAACTGCTACCTAAAAACAACAACACACACACAAAAAAAAAAAGAGGAGAAAAAAAGAAAACAATAAAAACAATTTTGTGTCTATTTTCCGATAATTTGTCGGGAGAGTAATAAAAATATTTTGTATATGTATATCGCCAGTTAAGTGGTAAGCCATTTTTATGGAGCGAAATAGTATGGCCAATATAATCTCGAGCATGAAAATTACAAATCCAATTAAGGAAATGGTCAGCAAGAGTAAAAAGCGATATACGGACGATGGATTTAATCTGGATCTTACATGTAAGTTTCTTTCAACAATATATTATATTTATTTTTCCGTTTTTCTTGTATGTTTGTTAATATTGAGTGTGTGTGATTTTGTACGTAGTTTGGAAATTATTTCTAATTACATATTGGATACATGGAATTACAATTTTTTTTATCAATATTTTTCTTTTTTTAATACATTTTGAATGAATTTGTAAATTTTATCAGAAGTTTTTCTAATTTTCTGAAATTAATTTTGTGTTTTTTTTTATTCACTTCTTATCTCCATTTTTTTTTTTTTAATTTCTCTTTTTCAACCATTTACAAAGATATTCGGGAAAATCTCATAGCAATGGGTTTTCCAGCTACTAAAATAGAAGGAGTGTATAGAAATCACATAGACGAAGTATTTAAATTTTTTGAATCAAAGCATGAAGGTTGCTATAAAATATACAATCTATGCGCGGAACGCGAATATGATATTACCAAGTTCCATTCAGTGAGTATTTTTTTTCTGTTTTTGTTTCATTATTATTATTATTATTATTATTTGTTTTAAATATTAAAATTTATTATGCCTAGTTTTTTTGTTTTTTTTTTTGTTCTTTCTTTTACTTGTTCTTAAATATTCTTATTTAATAAAAACTATTTATGGAAAATACATAAATTTTACATTTTTTCTAAAATTAAATAGAGAGTCGCAAAATATCCATTTCACGACCACAATCCTCCAAATATTGAGCTAATACAGGCATTCTGTGTTGACGTCCATAAATGGCTGACTGACGATAAAAAACACATAGCGGCAATTCATTGTAAAGCTGGTAAAGGTAGAACCGGTAAGTTTTTTTTATTTCTGTTTCTCGTTGCTTGTTTTTTGTTTTATATATATTCTTCTTTTTGTTGTTGTTGTTGTTGTTGTATGTTTTGTGCTCTCATCATCTTTCAATGAAATTAGTTTTTTCACACTTCATTTTTATACTTATACTTACGTTTTTCATAATTTTTTGGTATTTTTTTTGTCTGTTTTTTTTTTTTTGTTTTCTTGTTGTTTTTGTTTTTAATGAAATATTAAAATTGAAACCGCATATTTATAAATAATAAATAATATATTTTAATATTCAGTTTTTTTTTTTTTTTTAATATTTTATTCTTTCTTTCTTTTATATATACATTTTTTTTACCATTTTTTTTTTTTTTGCTTAACTGATACTTTTTTTTTTTGTTCACATATTGTATATAAATATGCGACCGGTAGTCAACGCTGTATCGTTGTTTTAGTCTTGTTGCCAAGTGCAAATAATGTACATTAATCAAATAGTGTTTAAAAACGTACAAATGTATTAGCTCTATACGATCATGTAGTGTTTCTATATATTTCCATTCTATAGCCGCATATAGATAGATATAGATATAGATATTAATAACATATGGACGGATATAATAGTAGTACTGATGCGCTGCGCGCGGGTACAGTGCTGTAGCATTAACTGCTGACTGACTAGGGCATTATAATATATATATATAAACATTATATATAATTATATATAGTTATAGTTATAGAAATATATAGATAGTTATACAATATACATATACATAATGTGTATAATATTTTCGTTTTTTTTTTTTTCTTTTCTTTCTTATATTATACATTACATATGTCTATAATAGAAATAGAAATAATAATAATAATAATAATAATAATAATAATAATAATAATAATAATATGCTTATAAAATAGAATATTGTTATATGAGAGAATCGTACGTGCAATATAATTTGAAACAATTTAGATTTTACTTTGCTGATTTGTTGATTATTTAATTTATATAATAAATTGTTAATGATTTGCACTTTTCATAAAATGAAAAAAAAAAAAAAATAATAATAATAATAATAATAAAATTATTATAATATAATTTTCTGTATAAAATATTTCTTTTTTTTTTGTTTTTTTTATTAACTTGAAGTTAGTTTTTTTTTTATTTCCATATAACAATAAAACATAATATTGAAATTTATCACATTGTGGTGTGACGGTGTGTAGGTAGATCTAGATATTTATATGCATATTATTATGTAATTTTTATTATGATTTAATTTTTTGTTTTTTTTTTTTTTGTTTAAATATATTTCTGCTTTTTTTTTTTTATTTACTTTTCGTTTTGTTTCGTTTCGTTTCATTCTTTTTATTTTTTATTTATATTTTTTGTTTATTTTATATTTTGATTATTTGTTTATTATTTGTATTATATTAATATTATGAATTGCTTATTTCACAGAAACTGAAATTAAATGCATTTTTCATTTTGGTTAAATTATGTACATGATTAATAAGTTCCGTGCTATTAGGTTGATTTTTTTTTTTTTCTTTAATTTTATTGTATTTATTTTTTTTTTTATTTTTTTATATGCATCGCAAGCATTTATTATAGAGTTCTGGGAATTATATAAATTGATGTTCATGCAATTTTAATCGTCCTTGAGAACAACAAATTATATAAAAATGAAAAAAAGAAGATCAGCTGCTGCTGAAATTTAATAACGGTATAACGGCTTATGTTTCTCTAATGATCAATGTTTTCTGTGTATAAAAGTCGGTATAAATAAGGCTTTGAGTAAAAAACTGAAAATGTAGATTATTGGAATGGAATGGATAGAAAGAAAATCAGAGAGACGAACCTTTGCCAACATTTTTTTGAGGGTTTAATGTTTGCATCAAATAAAGAGTTTCGGGTTCAAATAAAAAGGTTCGGTTTGAGACAAACAACGTAATTCGAGAAGTTTTTGATTCGCATAAAATGTTAGCAATTTTTTTTTTGTTTTTTTTTCAAGTAAATTATTGGGTTTGGCTTTTAAACAATTATTAATGTCCTTTGGGTTTAGTTATATATTAAATTATGGAATATGAAAATAATATTAATGTCAGACATGTTTTCCACAGAAGCTAAAACAAATCGAGTATAAGATGTACAAAGAAGGGGGTAAAATGTACGATTGTTCAGAGTCCAAAAACATATGTGTCACGTTATAATTTTATAAATTTAAGTACTGAAACATTTATTTCATAGGTGTTAAAAAGTTATTTAGTAATAAACCACTAGAGCTATAATTAAAACTAATAAAATGTTTATTAATATGATTGATTCCTGTATATATAACACAGTTCTTGTTGATGTACAAACATTAATTTATAGTATTTTTGTTTTTAAGTACTTTTTAAATGCATTTTCGTTTAGTGTTTCGTTTTTGTGTTACCTATCCATCTTTATTCGATTTCTGATTTGGATTCTCAGATATCAATTATTTAGTTTGCAATGATATCGAATTTGAAAACTGAAAACTGACCGAAAAGTTAGTTAAATTTTTACATACCGACAAAAAAAAAGTATCGTTTCAAATTAATTTTACCGTCGCACTGATTGATCGATCTCCGGTTTATATACGATTAAAACAAAAACAAAATAGAAAAAGAACTTCATAATTTATGGATACTCACTCATATACCTACCATCATCCGTGAATCATTTATTCATTCATAAACAATTAAACATTTATATGTACAATTAATTCTAATTCATAAATCAATCGAAACAGATATAATATAATGATGATAGCACAACTCAAATCAGTTAATTTGTTGAATTAATTACATATATTAAATTAATTTATTAAAAATATTTTCAGGTACAATGATTTGTTGTTATATGCTTCATAATGGTGAATTTAATAATGCCGATGAGGCTCTTAGTTTCTATGGACGAAAACGAACACATGACCAGAAAGGTGTAACAATACCATCGCAGAGACGATATGTGGAATACTATTCGCGTTTATTGACTTCGGGAAAAATTTATAGTCCAGTTAAATTACAGGTAAATTAACGTAAATATTAGTCAACTATATTGGAGAAAACAAATGTAAGAAAAATATTTATTATCATTTTTTTTTTTGTTTATATTTCAGATTTGTGAAATAATATTATCGCCGCTGCCATTATTTAATAGCCATCAGGGAACCGTGCATTTTAGAATATCAAATGTATTAAATGCAAAAGAATTACTCGCTTATAAAGATGAAGTACCTGATTCAAAGAAATCCAATAATACGGATGTTGGTGGAGGCATTGTGATTAAGCTAAATTGTTGCAGAGCATTGGCTGGTGATATTAAAGTAGAATTTTACAGCAAAAATATGATGCGTAAAAAGAGACTATTTAGTTTTTGGTTTAATACGTATTTTGTAAATGAAAAGTGTAGCGCAGGTATGAAAATATTTTTTATAATATCAAATCTATATACCAATGAAAAAAAAAAACGAAATAACATGACTATAATTTGGTTATGACATTTTTGCTATTTTTATTTATTTTTAAATTTTCGGTTTAGTTTTTAATTTGAAAAATAATTTAAAAAAAAAAACAATTCTTCATAAATTATTTAGCAGCTGATAATAATAATCCGTTTTTGGAATATGTTTTGCCTAAATGTGAACTAGACGATGCCAGCAAAGATATGCAATGTAAAACTTATCCATCAAATTTTGAGGTAATTGATTATTAATTTTTAACAATTTTTAAAATTTGATTGTACCATTTTGGAAATTTTAATAAATTGATTGATTGATTCGTTTCGATAAAAACTCTTTTTCAGGTTCAATTAAAATTAAAATCGGGTGAATACATAATTGATGATGGTGAACAGGATCATCATGTGATTCATAATAATGATCAATGTACAGTGAGCATGAATTCATTTGCTGACGCACACACACCGTCCGAAAGTCCAGAAGCATCAAGTTCCGAATCATCAACGGGCGGCGATTGGGAATCTGGTGAGTTCAAATCTAATGAACATGTAGATTGGCCAAAGCAACGTAAAACTAGTAAAACAAAAATAGTTATTAATAAAGCCAATACTTGTAAACAATCACAACAATTTAAAGCTAAATCGAGTAATATTAAAATAGTAAATAACAATAAAGAGTCGGTAAAAAGATTACGATGGTTGTCAAATATGCGTAGCGATCCAGATTTTCGTGAAACATTAGTAAAAAGTGTTAATATACAACCGCGACAATCAATTGACAGTTTAGATGTGGATTATTATTCGACAATCTGTGATAATCAGCTTAGTGTAGGTTCTCCATGCAAAAGTCCTAGTGAATTATTTATCAAAAATCAAACCGTACGAAATAATTTGAAATTAAAGCAACAAAAACAACAATCACACCACACAAGTGATTGTAATGTTTTAGTTGTCGCTAAGCCAGAGTCTCATTCGATAAATTTTAAGATAGATAATAATGGTTTTGCTTCTGAGAAGCTTCCTTGTGATAGTTTATGTTCAAATAAAGCAGAAACAACTAATGGCAGTAAACAGCAACACCAACAGCAACCCGCACATATTTTATCACAATGTCCACAGCAAAATACACAAGATGATTTATTTCAATTAGAACATAATAATAAGTCTACAAATCGTAATAATAAACGAAAAACCACTGAACAAAGTTTTAGATATCGATTTTTTCATAAAAGCACCACCAATCCAAATATTGTTGAAGCACAAACACAACAACTGCCACCACCAGCTACGGCAAATAAATCTACCAAATCCAAAGTAAATAATAACGGTATCGAAAATAATAGTAATGGTAATACAACCGGTTCGACCGATGATGATAATATTAATTCGCACGGACCAAGTTTATGTGTTAGTCCGGCAATACCGCGCGTCAATCGTTGTTCACCGTTTACATTTCGTGAATTTCGTGATGAATTGCGATCGGTTATGAAACAAAACTCAACGAAAACTAATAGTACCAATAAATAAATAAATTTTAAAAAAATAACATAGAGTAAAAAAAAGAAAGAAAAAAAACAAAACTAAACAAAAAAAACAAGAGAAAATATATAAAAAAATTAAATCAGTGTTTTTATGTAGTTGCAAAATGATAATATTTAAACATTATTATCCTTTTATTTTTATTTAAATTTTTTTTTTTTTTTCTTAAGTACGATAAGAAATATTATACTTACATAATATTTTTTTAGTTGAAAAAAGAAAAGGAAAATCTAAATATCTATTATTTACTAATGTAACGAATATTTCACATTTGTATTAAATTAATTTAATAATTATGACATTTTATAATATTCATAATTTTAGTAGAGAACGAAATAAATTAAAATACCAGCTTTAAAATATTAATAGTGCATTAATGTCGAAATTCTGGTTATCTTAAAATAGTTAGAAAAAAATAATTTATAATTCAGACAAAATTGTTGGCTACCCAAAAACCCATTCAAATTAGTATTTTCTTTTTAGATATTTTATAAAAGTAAACGTTAATCGAGAGATTGTATAAAAATTTTAAGTGTTTAATGTTTTTTTTTTTTTTTTTATTATTTTATTTTATTTTGTTTTATTTTACGAGCAACCATTAATTGTTCGTATTCGTCAAATTCAATTTTGTATCGACGGCGTGTTTAAAATTATGTTTATAAATTTTAAAGAATATCGAATTCGAAATACGATATGTTCTTATATTACGTTTTTTGTAATAATTTAGTCGCTAATTTTTTTTTTTTTTATTGCTATAATTTATAATTAAAAAATAAAAAAAAACAAAAATTGTAGTTATAGATTTGGCTTAAAAAAAAATAATAATAATAATAATAAAATAACATCTGTTTTTTATGTGATTTTCTTTTCTTTTTTTAAGCGATTTTAGTTAAGCTTATGATAGCCTTATTTAAGTGCATATGAATTTGTTTGTCGCGCTTCGCGCTAAGTGTTTTTTAAAAACTTTTGCTTATTTTCAACATTATATTCAATTGATGAATGAAACGAATTTCGGCCAATTTTACATATTTTACGATTGGATTCATTTTCGAATAGATGAAAAATGTCTACGATGCGATTTTGTAAATAAAATATATTTTTAATTATAATTTAATTTTGATAAATTTAGGCTGATTTTTTTTTTTTTTTTTGTGATTGAGCCATTTACTCAAATTTTGTGAAATGTAATTCAACATTGAAACGAAATTTCGCAAAAAAAAGATAATTATTGTATAATTTTTTTTAATCTTTCAACAAAACAAAAAAAAAAAAAAACATAGTAACCAATAAAATAAAAATATTTATGTTTTAATAAATAAAAAAACCAAAACCAACCACAAAAATCTTACACATATTTTTTTAGACGACCCAAAACTAGCATCGAATGTGTCCGAAATGATGATGGGTATTAAGCGTCGTATGTCACATGTGCCCTTCAGCGATGGAGTCATGTCATTGTTTCGTAACCGTCCACGACGGGATTCCTCATAATAAACAATATTGTCGAACATTTAACACAGATCCAATAGGCTATTACAAAAAAAAATTTCGTTACACACTGGTTATTATTATATTTCCAACACAACAGAGAGAACAGAAATTTACACATTACACAGTTATTTTTTAAAAAAATAAATAAATAAATAGATATGCAAACACGTACAACTCAGTTCTACATCCCCGTATCTACCTACTACATATAAACATAACAAAACATTTAGAATTTATAGATAATCTTAATATTAATTTAAATATTAATTAAATATTTAATAACAAATATAATACACAAATTGTTTGCTTACAATATTTAACAAAAAAAAGAGAAAAAATATTTTTAAAACAAAAAAAACAACAAAAAAAAATGGAAAAAAAAGTTAAATACTTAGGGGTTTTACTTTAACAAATCATTAAAAAGAAAACACATTTCAATTTTCAATAAACAAAAATTCATTCTATTCCGTAAAGTTTTGTTCAAAATATTTAGTAACTAATTTTCGACAGCTTTCGGACAATTTGCAATGTGTGTATTTAAACAAGCCAGAATATTGTTATGGTGCTATTTATGCTCGCATCACACCCTTACAGCTATTTTAGCTCTTATTTTCTTCATCATTTAAATGCATCATTTTATAATTTACTCAAGCAGTCTTAAATTATTTATTAGATGTTCTCATTTAATTGAATTTTCATATAAATCAATTTAAAATTTATAGTCGTGTTTATTTATTGCATTTATTGGAATTTATCGTAAATTTTATATTAAATTAATAGTTAGTTTTTCTATTTATAACCTTATGTTGTTTTTTTTGAATATTATCAACTAATCAATTTGTTATTTTGATGCAGCAAAAACACACAAATAATTCAATCGAAAAACTAACTATTCATGATAAATTTTATGTGAATGAAATGGGTGGCTATTGTGCGCGGTTGTTTAAACATCAACCTCTTATAACCTGATAATTAATATATTGAAGTTATATGAGTTGATATTTATTACCGTTCTTATGAAATTTATCCGCGATATAGGATACATATCGTCTGTGGGATCATAATCATTTTGCTATATCCCCTCATTATAAGTAGTAAGAGGATTGTGTGATAAAAGCATACAGTTTCTGAATATGAATACAGTATAAACTGTCTAAGTGGATCCCTTTAAACCCCCATGAGGAGGCAGAAGATATGGAAATTTGATCAAATTCAAACCGGTTCCTGAATCAGCATAAAAAACAACAACTATACCGTATATCGCCGATTCTTATTCGAAGAAAAAAAAATGGTTTTTCGATCCGGGCTAAATTGTTGATTGATATCATATTTTCCAATCGACAAAAACTCTTCTTTTCTAGCCTATATTCTTTGTGTTCTTGTTTTGGACACTTTAAAGGAACTAAAATGTACTAGTTGGAACCAAAAAAGTGAGTTCATTAGCGTGGACCGGTCCACTCAGAGGAGTTCGGGAAATTAGAAAAGCCGAAAAATGAAAATTTTCATGTACCTTATAATTTTTAGGCATTTTTAAGTGTTTTTTTTTTATTTTGGTGGTCCACTTAAAGGAGTGATCCCACTTAGACAGTTTATACTGTATTATGATGACGATATATATTTCAAATATGCGGGTATAACAAAAGCTTTAGCAAAAATTATAAATTAAAAAATAACATAGAAATTCAATTTAAAAACAATTTTACTTATAAATTTCTTTGTCGTCAAAGTTCAAATGTTGTTTTTTTTGTCTTCATAATTAGTTTACATATTTAGAAGATTTGATTTAATTACGTATTAATATTTTTATACAAAGAAGATAAATAATAATTTTGTTCTTGTGGAAAATATTGTGGTATAATTTTTGATTTTAATTTTATTTTTTAATTAATTTAATTTTTTTTTTGTACATAACTGGCTGTGAAAATGCATAAATTTCGTTTGCATTGCGTTTTTAAATTGAATAATATTTTTTTTTTATTATTATTATTATAATTATTATTATTACTATTATTAGATGGTTAGAGTTTACATTTACCTTTAAAATACTGTGTGTTCGATTAAAAAAGAAAATAATAATATTAATTATTAAACGTAATGATTGATTGATATGTAATTTATTTTATCTACGTTATTCGATGCATTCGTAAAATGTAAAAAAAGAGAATGGTCATAATATTTTTCTTCTTTTTTTTTTTTGTATTTGATTAATTTGAAAAAATGTTTCTATAAAAATAAAAGCAATTCAATTGGGCATTGATAAATGAAAACAGAACAAATAATAACAACTAACAAGTTAATCTACACATGAGTACAAACTATTTATTACAATTTTCTTTTATTTCTATTTTTATTCGGGTATGTGTGTACGTCTACGTACCGTACCGTTATACGTTCATTGTTGCAAGAAAATAACATACACAGGGGACACAAATACACTCTCAATTTTCTTATACAAATTACCAAATTAACATAATGTACGGAAAACGCTAATCATTTATTATTTTCATTCTAGTTTTTTTATTTTTCCTACCAAATTGAACATTTTTGACTATTTTGGAAAATGTTTAATATCATTCTCTCATTCTCATGTTTATTTGTAAATGGCTTTAATTTAATGTTTCATTAATTTTGTTATTAAAAAAAAAAAAAAAAAAAATGGGAACATATATTCTGCTTTATGTTAAAACATAATTGTTTCATTTTAATTGAAGAGCATTGCCTATGCCTATGCCTATATGCTTGCTATGGTTGGTTAGCAATAAGAACATATTAGACGAATAAAAAGACAAACATTCAATGGTGATCAATGGGATTGTGAAAGCTTTGTGTAATAATCAAAAACGAAAGTGTCATTTTACAAAATGAATCTAAAACTTTTGTAATAAACAAAAGCTTAAAGAGTTTTCTTAAGCGAAAATAAATCTAAATCGTATAGTTGTTTGCCAACAGTTACAAAATACAGTAATTTCTTTTTCTCTTGTAATGAATTTACGTTGTAGATACGAATCAAAACAAAATCTGTTAATAATAACTGTTTATTATCTTCTTCTTTTCTATTTTTCTTCTTTTTTTTTTTAACTCTATACCTCTGTAAATTGGAACGTTTTCATCAAATTGTGGTTTATTCAATGGAATAGGTACACTTGTTACCTGAAATTCTGGCTAAATGGTTAAGTTTTCATATTCAACTTAAAAAAAAACTAAATTGATCAAAGCTATTATTATTTAATTTGGTAGCTGCGCTACAAACTGCTAAAAGAAATATATATTTAGTTATAAATCATATTTGACTGTTTGTTTCACGCTACTGTTAAATTGCAAGGCTTCTTCGAATAATAACGCTTAAATAAATTCAACAATTTTTTTTTTCTTTCTCTTTTTTCTGTTCATATGAAAACTTGTTCATTTTCTTTTTACTCTCTTAATTCTTATTTCATATTAAGTTTCGAAATAAATCTGTAATTCTTTGCTGTGTTCTCGGATACAAAAATAAAAACAAAATAAACATAATATCGCAAACTCTCTCTCTCTCTCTTTTACATTCTTTAATTAATTATAAATATTATTATTATTATGTTTTTTTTTTTTCTTTTTTGTAAATTTATATTAAATTATTGGCTTTTGGCTTAAATAAAGTATACTATCATTCAAATGCATAAAAATACTGTCGTTGAGATTTAAATGGATAATTTGAATGGGTTCTGGTTACGCCTAAATCATCAATTTTATTTTTTAAAACAAACAAAAAAACAAAAAAATTTAAGCTTCATCATAAATAAATAATATATAAAAATACTAGAATTATGTTTAAAATAAAATATTTTTATTTATTGTACTATTTTAATCTTCTTAAATGCATCAATCATCTTTTCTTTTTTTTTTTCAAAAAAAAAAAAACACAAAAAAAATATAAAATAAATATTTCTTGTAATTAAATATTTTAATCGGCCCAAATGAGATTATAATTTAAACGATAATATGTTTTTGTTCATAATAAATGTGTATAACCTTAAATGTAATAAATTTAATTACGTTCTAAATTACAAAATATTAAAAAAAAATTGTCAGAAAAAAAATCATAAATAAGGTATATAAATAAAGTAAATTGAAAATAAAAAAAAAAAAAGAAGCAAAATGTAGCAATCGTAATTAATACATTTATATGGAATATATACGTGACACTAGGTACTTGTGAACTATTTTAAGTAATCTTCGTATCAACAAAATTTACTAATCTATATAAATATTATTCATTGAAGAACATTTTGCCCGATAGTTAGTTATAATTACATTTTGATAATATAGTTTTTTTTGTTTCAATTGTTCGCAAAATCGCAAAGCAAAGCTACAAATGAAAACCGTTTAATTTACGATTTACTTTTAATGACATTTTCAAATATTTTTAGATGTCGGATTAGCTGATTGTAATTATCATTAAAAATTTCAAAATGATAAGTTTAATTGATTTTTTTTTTTTTGGTAAGTGGCTTATTTAGAAAATAGATTATCAGTCAGGCGGATAGAGAGCCATTCGTCGATTAATTAAAAAGGAACAGAGCAGCACGTGCCCTTCTAAAGATGAAAAAAAGGTCATTGTCAAAAGCAATCGCATGTTTTGGACCATTATTTGCTGGCTGTTGGTTAAATCTGTCAAGTTAAATATTTTAAAATAATAATGAAAATGAGAATCATATACTTACTTAAATTGATTATAATTTTAAAATATATATTAAATTCGAGATATATTGTGAAATTATGATTTGACAATGGCTAGAAACTCATTATAGCTTTTGATTGTATTTTGATTGTGACTTTTTTCAAAACATTTGCTTTCAATATTTTTTTTTTTTTTTTACCTTTGAGAATCAAGAATAATGAATAAAAAGAAAAAAACAGACCATCATTAGTTTCTTTTTCGTATAATAATTTAAGCAAGTGTTCTTCATTATTAAAATTATTGTAGAAAAATTAAATAAGAAAAACAAACAATTTAAACACCATTTAAGAATAATTTAAAAAAATATACGGAAAAATAATGTCTACGTTTAATAAATAAATAAATTTAAAAAAAATATTATAGCTGATGATAAAATAATAAAGAAAATAGAGCAAAAATAAAAGAAATGAAAAAAAACAAATAATAAATATAAATAATGATTAAATCAGTGTTTCGCAAATATTTATTATAGATATTATTAAATACAAAAATGGAAATTATTGAATAATGCCGATCTAGTAAGAAAAATGGTTGTGTCGTTTGTTGATAACAAATATTGACTATAAATATATTCAATTTGTTATAAACGTCAAAAAAAAAACATAGAAACAAAAAAGAAATGAGGAAAAATAAATCTAATAAAAATTCATTTATAAAACCGTACGTCATTTTCTGCGTTTGTATGCAACAATCAACTAATTTATATAGGAACTTTGCGTGGTGGTTATTTAGAGCATCGCATTAAAAGTACCGATAAGATAAGAGGACGCAATTTTTTTTTTGTATTTATTTTATATAATTATAAAGTGCGATAAGCTAAGACGCTGTATTGTCTGACATCGTATTGTGTTGCAAAATGAATTTAGTTTTATCATCATCATCATCATCATCATCATCATTGTTTATAATCATCACATAATGATCAATTCATCGGAGTATTGGACATTTTTTTTTTGATATAAATTCAAAATACTCGTGTTGAGATTTAAGAGAAATGTTCTTTTTGTACCTTTTTCTTTTTTTTTTTTGTGTTATGATGACTATTGACTGTGGTTTGGAAAAGTTTGTGACGATTCGTTTCTGTGGAACTTAAACATTTTGGGAAATTTTAAATGTAGCTGTGTAAACGAAACTAAGTATTTCCAAAAACTTTTCTTATATCCCATTTTTAAAACGAATCAAAACAAATAAAACTCAACAAACATTATTTTCATATATTTGTATCATTGTAATATTCACCCAAATTAATTTGCTTCTCATTGATTTAATGTAATTATTATTATTATTTATTTATTTGTTTTTTTTTTTTATATTGATTTGCTTAATGTTTAATTATCAATCACAAGAAAATCTAACACAGTTTAAAAAAAAAAAAAAAAAATCCATTTGATCCAAACTTATAAAAATAAATTATTTAAATTTATCAAAAAACAAAAAAAATAAACTAACCATAAATATATTTGTCTTTAAAAATATTGTTACATGCTGCTTGTCATCTGCTTCTTCTATGTGGTAATAATCAATGTGCGTATGTTCAATTTTATATTTGTTTCAATAAAAAAAAAAAAAAAAACTATTTTAATACACAATTAAAACACACAAAAAAAAAACACACACACTCGAAATATCAGCGGATTCACCAGAAAGTCCAATTGGACGCTATCGACTTTTATCCGAATCGGACAATGGAGCTGTTTACTCAGAAGACTCGCACAATAGCTTAGTGCAAATTTAAAACAAACAAAACAAAAGAGAGAAATATAAAACAACACAAAATTATAACTTACTAACAGAGAAAAATAGTTACTTGATAAACGAAACAGAAATTTAACTTAAAAATGAACATTGTAATTTGGTGTGCTTTTGTAGACTTACTACTCTAGAATTTATATAATATATATATATTTAATTTATTATTATTATTATTATATTACAATACCTAATTATTTAAAAACAAAAAACAAAAAAACAAAAAAACAAAAAAAAAAAAACATTTATATATATAAAAAATTATATACTATTTAAACAAACAAATTATTTTTGCATGTTTTTGATAACAATAATTAGTGGTTATTATTCATAATAATATTTAAAATTTAATAAAAATAAGAATAAAATAAAAAAAAAAAACTAAAAACTAAAAACTAAATAAAAACAAAACAATAGAAAATACTTAAACAAAAAAAAAAAAAAAATTGGAGTAATTAATATACTAATTAATAAACTATTTTGTTTTCGATGTATTTTAATTTCTTTGAAAGAAACGAAAAAATTAGTAGACAGTCATTTTTAATTTTCATTTAATTTTTTGTTTTGTTTTTTTCTTTTATGAAACCAAAAACAAAACAAATTCACAAAAAAAAGAACACAACACGGAATACATAATTTTAAAAGAAGACAAACAAACAAAAATGACTGAATTTTATAATATGCGATTCTTGAGATCTTATAGCTTTTTTTATTTGTATATTTCTGTGGCAAATACCAAACAATGAAGTGAAATTAATGTTTGTTTTTGGATTTGGGAATGTCATAGTTTTTATTATTATACAAATTATTCCATACAAATATTATGGGCTAACTAAATAGCCTAGCTATTGTTCTAAATGTATGGGCATTGCCCCGCCATCAATAAAAATTGGTATTGGCTGCAGATGTTTTCCAATTTTCTACAGATAAATAGAATTTAAAAAAAGGCTATGGAACAATATTAAGAATCGCATCGTTGTTGTTTATTATTATTAACCGTGGGAGCACTATTTTTTGTTTTTGTTTTTGTTTTTGTTTTTGTTTCTGTTTTTATATATTTATTTTATTTTAATTTTTTTTTTATATTTGGTTTTTTTTTTAAATTTCTATCTTGTATACTCATTAATTTGTGTGTGTTACAGGCGAGTCGACATATCTGTGACTACACTTCTTCTTCCATCAACACAACTTCAAATTATAAAAATTAATTACAAAAAAAAGAGAAAAAAACAATTTTTAAAAATGTACATAATTTATTTTATATATTTACAAATATATTTAGAGAATAAAAGAATCCACACACACACTCTAGCTATTTACCACCAAAAAAAAAAAAAAAAAACACTAAATTAATTAATTTGCGTCATCATCCCCTTTTTATGTGCTTCCGGTGTTTGGGTGTGGTTGAATTACAAAACAAACGAAAACAAACAGACAAATTAATTATTTATTTTTTCTGTTTATTTCTTGTTTTTTGTTTGCATGTCAAATATTGTTTTATTTAAACTACATTTTTTTTTTTGTTTGGTTTTTGTTTTTGTTTGAATACGTCATTTACAGTTTATTTTTCTTTAAATTAATTTAATAAAAATTATTATACGAGAAAAAAAAATAAAACATAATCGCTAAAATATTATAATTGGAACAACTTTTTTTTTGGTTTTTGTCTGAAAACAATGCTGAATGATATTTTCTTGATTATTTTTTTTTTTTTTTTCATTATTATTTTGTGGTTTTGTCACTAAAGTTTTGTTGTCTATTCGTTTTTTTTTTTCCGTTTTTTTGTATGTGGGTGAGGTTGTGAGGTCGAGGCTATAATGAATTAATCTTTCAAAATAATTTGAAGAAAACGAAAAAAAAAAAAATTTTTTTTTTCTTTTGAATGTCATTTATAAACGAGTTGGATTAATTAATTGCAGATTTTTTGTTCTTAAACAAAAAAAAAATAGGAAAAAGAAATAACGTCATAATGGTGTTGTAACAAATTAATTTCTATTCTTTATTTTGTGACAAGTATATTTTTATGTTAATTGATTGTTTTATTATTCAAAATTATAATTTTTTTTTGTTGTTGTTGCGTTATACATATTAATTTTATATAAATGTATATTTTGACATGGAAGTACAATGTAAATCTTACTGTATTAGAAAACAAAATGCAGTAATTTAACCAGTTTAGTTAGTTAGTTAGTTAGCTTCATTTTTTTTTTTGTGGATGGATGTTTTATTTTAATTCTTTTGGAAGATATACATTGATGTATTTTTTCTTAAGTATAATACATTCGGATACGCTATTAAATAGGATTGCTACCAAAACATATATTTATAAATTCATAATAAACATAAAAAATTTATATCATATTTATTACAACATTTTTAATAATTGATGTCCGCATGCATCAATATAATAAAAGATATATTTTATGGCTTCATTAGGTTTTGAATACAATGGCATTTTATTAATTTCTTTTGTAAAAATGCAAAGCGAAATAACATAAATTTGAAATTCTTTAATAGAGTTAACAATATTTTTAGATAATTTCCTTAAACATTGTCCATTAAAAATTTATTAATAATTGCTATAGTTCCGAATAAGAGATTATGTTTCTTCTCATAAGCCGCATTCAAGTTTCCAATTAATTTGATGTCCCCAACCATTTTATTAAATTTAATATTTATTTCATTATGATGGCGCGCATCGTTCGTTTTCAATTCGGATTAATGTTCTGAAATTCAGATAATATTCCGATTAATTTTCAAATTGAAAATATCTTCCATAATAATTTGTAGAATTATGATTTTCTCGTTATCGGTATTTTTTTATTCATTTTATTTTTTTGTTCAATGCTTATTTTCTATAGAGTTTAAAATTAAATAAGAAGAAAAAAATATCAATTAGATTTAGATTTTTGTTAAATCAATTTACGTTAACATTTAATTATATACCTTTAAATAGAGTCTTAAATTGGCAATACATGTGTTATATTATAAATGTGATAGAGAGCAACTTTTTTTTCATTATAATAAAGAATGCTATTTTTAAATTTTCAAATTGTAGATTCGCTTACGCTATGCTATGTTGGTTTTTATGTAGTTTCATAGCACATAGCAACAAATATAACATAATAAATATATTTAAAATTAAATGGATGGCGGAGTAGAGATGAAGGAATAATATGAATAATATATAGTTAAATAATATTAGAATTTGGTTTAACTAATTCTGAAAAATATATTTTCATCAATAAAAATTACCTATTTGCTTTATATTACTTTAATGAGAATTGTATTTCTGTTGATATTTGATCAATTAAATGTGTGTGCAAATTATATGTGCCGTTAAAAATTTAATTGAATAATTTTCGTATAACAAAATGCATATGAATGAATTTGTTTACGCATTTCTTTTTCTTTATTTGTGTTTTATTATGTTTTCATATTTGCTTATATTAAATTGACATCATGCAGCTTTTTCATGTCATTTATATATATATATATATATTTTCTCCATTCTCTATATATTCACCTTCATTTCATACATTAGATAGTATGCTAACGACACATCAAACAAAAAAAACAAAAAAAAAAAACGTGTACGCATTTTATCGCAATTTAAATTTTAAAACACCTGATAAAATAAATATGGTTCAAACTTTATTTTCGGATATTTTAATTTCATTTTTTTTGAAAATTTGATGTCATTATCATTTTCACCGAAACAATATTAACGAATTGGAGCCTAACTGTCTAGCAATATAAAAATTATATACAGAAACATAAACATAAGCATATATATATGTATATGTTTTTCTTGCTATCAATTGTATAAAGGTATTTCAGTGCTTATCAGTTGCGTTGTACAAATTTAAACAATACGATAGACAACGATAATATTATAGTACTGTTGCTACTGCAACAGTAGTGCCTTTATTGTTGTTGCTTACTTTATGCAATTTTTTTTATTTTTATCATGGCTCAAGTAATTAAAATTTTTAAATGTTACTAATTGGATATGTTCCACATCCATTAGTTAAACAAACAATCCATTAAAAACTATATCGAATATTTTCAAATAAAAGATTTATTTGCGCCCAAAAATTATTTATAAATAGCATTGAAAAAATCACTTATTATGAAACAGTCGTAGAGTAAATATATATTTATATATTTATTTTTCTTTAAAATTACTTTTTCATTCAGAAATTGATTGCTGATTATTTTCGTCAAGAGTCAATATTTACCGGTCACAGTTTTTCAATTAAAGAAAACCGAAATCATTTCTAAAAAAAAAAGAAGAAAAACGAATGAATAACATGAGTTACTAGTATAGTGAATAAAAATTTATCGTATAGACAATTAATTCGTTTTGGTCAACAATATGATCTATAACATACCTACCTACCAAATCATAACAGACTATAATGATAGCCTCTAATTATCTTTTCCATTGGATCGAAAGAACCATTTAAAAAAAAATATATTATCTAGCTTTCATGATTAATTTTTCAATGAGTGTCCCTTTTATGTTTCAACATTACATCCGTATATATATTTTTTACATACACACAAAATATAAGCTTTTAATTAAACGTCCGTCACACGCAGAAAAGCTTTGCACATTTTACGAAATTATTGTAAAATAGTTTCAAATTATTTTCATGTTAACTCTTTTTAAAAGTCAACATTTAATTTATTTATTAAATTTTTGATGATTGAAAAAAAAAAGAGGCTAAAATATTAAAAAAAACAAAAAAAAAGTATTTATTTTTTTCCCTGCGTAAATGTAAATAAAAAATAAAATGAAAGAAAAGTTCATATTGTATTCCATTAAAAGGAGCAAATTTTTCCAAGTTTTTGTTTTTAACATAATATTCAATTAATTAATATTAAAATAATAATGAAAAAAAAGAAATAAAATAATAAAAATAAAAGAAAAATAGAAAAAAAAAAATGAATTAATTAAATATTAAATTGCTTTTCAACCACATTTAATTGAATATTTTAGATGTAAATGTAAGCCGCAAATTAACAATTTGCTTTTGATACAAAAAATATTATATTAAAACAAAAAAAAAAAACAAAATGATAAAAAAAACCAAACAAAAAACAAATAAATTAAAAACAAAATATTTTTATTATTATCTATTATTATTAAAAATGATTATAAAATCTATAACGAAAGAAAAACAAACATGAAGAAGAAGAATCGGTGAGACGAAAAAGAATTTAATCAAAAAATTCATTGTAAATATAATTAATATGATTTTATGGAAATCACAATTAATGTTCAGACGATTTTTGCATTCAAGATCACCAGACATGAATTTCCCCCCCGCTTAAATCACTAAATAGTAAATAATAAAAAAAAAAACAAGAAAATTCGTAAAATGTTCATATTTTCATAAAATTTGGTAATTTTTCTATAAAAAAATCAAAAAAAAAATCATCATATTTATCTCCAATCATTATCATACTGCTCCTCCCACCTAAAAGGTTACCAAGCAATATAAAAATATGAAATTATTTTTGTTAAATTAATATTTATGTGATTCAAGTGTTTGTTAATATTTTAAATAATTAATTGTGGTGATGAGAAATGAGTTCAAAAATAATTTGTGTCGATTGCTATTGTCGTTTTACAACGAACATATGATTTATTTCACATAAAATTATGACATATGAATATAAATTATTATTGCTGTAACAAAACCATAGAATAATAATGCACATTGCACACAAAAACAATAAATTAATTAAGAACAAAAAAAAAAAAATTAATAAATTTGGGATTTTTTTTATATTAAATAATAATTACGTGTGTCACTTGACACCTCAAATCACACACAGAGAATATAATTAAATTTAATGTATATTAAAAAAAAAAAAAAGTAAATAACGAAATAATTTATTCATTGCGCACAATTCTAAACTTATAATTAAATTTAAAAAAAAAAATGAGAAAAAAAGAATAAAAAATGAACTTATGAAATTATTAACAAAAAATCTATTCTTGACAATTAACATAAAAACATTTGAAATACTTTTAGATAATGAAAACCAATGCGGTTATTTATATTTGTTTAAATTGACTGACCTGAAGGGTCATTTTATCAATCATGGGTTTAAATTAAACTTAGTTTAAATCGTAATGATAGGCATTTAACACTAAGTTTAAATTCTTAACCGGACGATATTGAATAAAAAAGTTTAAATTGAATTTAAATTTTAACTGAAGTTTAAATTAGGATATTGATAAAATAGGCTCTACGGGTGGTTAAAGTGATTTTAATATCAGTATTATTATTCTATGGTGGTCTATAAAAAAAAAATAAGAAGAAGAAAATAAAGCAAAAAAAAAAAAAAACAATTTCAATTTTCTGTAAATTTAAATAATAGAAATCCTGTTTAAATATATTTGCTTTTATTTATATATTCTTTTCATTGAATTGAAATTTAACAACATTAAAATTTCCATCCAATTTCAGTGCAAAACAAAAACAAAAAAAAAAAACGATGAAAATCAATAATGTTAACATAAATAATATAAAAATTAAATTAAATTCATATTACAGAGAATCAAAACTATTAATCAATAGATATTATTATAAGCGTATAAAGAAATTACAATAACATATTTAATAGAGTGACACATAAAAAATATACTTACAGCTTACGTCAAAAATCAAATACAAGAAAACTAAATAAATATACACATTTTTTCTTTTTTTCATTCTAATTGCACCCGAGTCTTATTTTAAATTAAAATGAAATATTTAGTAGAAATTCCGTATGATCTAAATTCAGAATTACCAGTTATTCAATAATGGATGACATTTAAAGGTCAGTTGTAAATACTTTTCTTACCCTTTTACACTAAATAAAATATGTATAAAATATTTAATCTTAAAGACATATTCTTTCTAAGCTAACAAGTTCAAATATTAAATAATATATTTATTTGAAAATGGTATCAACCAAAATTTTAACAGATTGAGATAATTATTCATTTCAGAATTGGCAATATTTAATGCGTCAATTCTCTCAATAAATGTTAATCAAACGAAGTAAGTAATTTAATATGAGAGAATCCTTGAAGAGAATTTCTTTTTTTTTCAAATTTTTATGAGTATTTTGAAAAACATATTTATAACGTTTTCTTGTGTTCGTTTAAAGTTAAAAATGAAGTGGGTTCGAAAAATGTATTTTTGCACATAGTTGAAATAACTTTTTTTTTTTCAATCAATTCAGCTTTTTTAAAGGTATAAAGTTTTTAATATTCAAAAAATTATTAATTTTTCCAAACATGTTTGTTGAAAAATCAGAGAAATATTTTCTACATCATAATTTTAATATTTAAAATTAAATGATAGAATTTCCTGATTAATATATATTTTAATCTATGCATTTCTGCGACGGTAATGAACCAATTAATCATCGATGAACTTCGCTGATATGTGTCAATATTAGTTATTTTTATTTTCTAGCAAATATAAAGTTGTATACACATCCTTAATAAGTTATATTATCATCATCATCATAATCATCATTCTTTAATGTCTTTCGGCGTATTATATTTTAATCACCCCTCTTCCATTCCTGTTTGTTTCTCATTATTAAATACAAATACAATTTGAGTTTTCTAAATATTCGATTTGACAAAAAATAGTATCAAATATTCTCCAAATCAAACAAAGCTCAACGTTTGTGATCCATTTCTTCAATAATATGGATTTAATGGAAAATTATCTAAATGGTTAATTACTTATTACTTTGTCCAGGGCATAGATGTTTTGCGTAATAGAAATAAAAATCTTTTATACATTACCTACCAACGATGTATGCATACTTTCTTTCTTGCTTTGTTAAAAAAAAACACCGATAATTAGTAAAAAAAAAAAAAAACTTATTAACATTTAATTAAAATTAATAAAATAAGTATTTTTATTCATTTAACAAAAAAAACAAAACAAAACAAATATTTATATTAATACATTTTTAAAGTTAATTTTGTTTTAGCAAAGCAAATATTTTATTAAATGCTTGAACAGAATTATAAATTATAATAATATAGAAACTGAAATATATTACAAAAAAAAAAACTAAAAACTACAAACTAAAAACTAAAAACTAAAATATATAAAAATAACAACAAAAACAAATTAAATGAAAACAGAAGAAAAATTGTGTAAAAAGATTTCTTTTCAAAAAAAAAAAAAATTAAAACTTTTAATATATATCTACTTACTTACCTTAATCATTAGCGCGCGTGTCTAAAAAGAAAAACAAACAAAAAAAAATTATCACGCACAATTTTTTTGTTTCTTTTCTATAAAGCAAATTGATTTTTATCATTACATAGAATATCTGTTATAAATATTTTCATTAAATTATAGTAATCATAAATAATAATAATAAAAATAATAATAATAATAATAATAATAATATAAATTAATAATTAATAAACAGTAACAATATTTAATAAATGAATTACAAAAAAAACAAAAAAACAAAAAAGAAGAAAAATTATGGAAAAATAAATAATAAATTTCAAAAATACAAACAATTTAAAATTAATTAATGTAAGTAGATGATGCGTGTGTTATAAAAACGAAATAAATAATAGAAGAAAAAAAAAACAAAAACAAAAACAAAAACTAATAACTAATAATTATTTTAATTACCTAGAGAGTACAAATCAACTAAATTTTAGTTATTTGATCTCGTATTTTTTTTTTTTTTTTATATATATATATTATATAATATTGTGAATATATCTATATATATATATGAAAATATAAATAAAAAAATATAAAATACAAAACACAAATTTATTAAAAAAGTAAAGGAAAAAAATAAAAAAAAAAAATTACATAAACATGTGTAGATTGCTTGCCAATTTGTTTTCTCTTTTTATACTTATATAAATGTAAACAAAAATTTAAAGAAAAAAAATAAAATAATAATAATAAAAATAATGAAAATAAAAAGTAAACCTTATAAAAAACAAATAAATAAATAAATAAAATAAAATAAAATTCAAAATATAAATAACATCCATTATAATAGAAGATTATTAATATAATTGCTAAAAATAAGTTGATAACACAACAAATTAATAACAACAATTTTTTTTTTTTAATATATGATGGAGAGATTGATGGTAATTAATATATAAAATGACAAATTTCTTTATACACCAAGATTTTGTTTAAAACTTCTTTAATAAAAATGAAAATTATGAAAACAAAAAAAAAAAAATTAAATAAAGAAAGAAAGAAAGAATAGAGAAACATAAAATTAAAGTATAAACAATTTATGTAAAAAGAAAATCCAGAAAAGAGTTTAAATTTAATATTTAAAAAAAAAACACACACACACACACAAGAATTAAAAAAAAAAACAAACAAACAAACAATTTTGTAGATTTTATGTATGTTTAATTCTTTTTTATTGTTATAATATAATAAATACATACATTTAATATTAAAATATAGAATATAAATGTATAAATATTATATAGTAGTGTATATTATATGCTATGTATAATATATAAGGTTATGTTATTGAAATTAAAAAAACAAAAAACAAAAAAAAGTAATAAAAAGTTAAAAAAAAAAAATTAAAAAATTAAAAGAGAAAAATAATAAAAGTAAAAAATTTAAAAATCTATTTATTGTGCGTTTTTTATTTACCCAAATAATATTTCTTTTCAATCGTTTCATCGTTATATGGTGAGAATTCCACCGAAATTCAAAATATATCATCCTTGGTTTGATTAACTATTTATAGGTATACGAAAACAAGTAACCGTCGGTAAGTACTTAAAAGGTAACACACACTACTTTTAATACATATTTTTATTATTTATGGTCAATACCAGCATGGAAAGGTCAATCCAAATTAAACGTTTATAGATAGCAATAGCATTTATGTTATTATTTTATTGAAATAGAAAGATGAGATTTTTTAAATGTGTGTTTAGCACTTCAGCTACTCGTCGATGACTTAAATTGAAAAGCAATTAACCCACATTTTTTTTTTCTTCGAAAATGAGTTAATGATATGGGAAAAGATGCAGGATGTCATCCTACATTGTCTTAAAAATGGAATGGTCCAATATTTTGTTATTAAACACAATTTTTCCCATAATTTGAAAACGAATTTTCACGCATTAACATAACTAAGGCTATGAAGTTTTGAGTGTTTCCTGAAATTATTTTTAAATGTGGGTTAATCGTTTCTCAAATTTCTCAGCGTCAGTCACGGCAATTTTCTTTTCATAGTACTTGGATACTTTTTTTTTAAATTCTAGGGATTTATCAAAAAAAATGCATCAGGCCCACGAATGTATAATTAGGTTCTGCTCATATTTCCAGAATTTTTCACGAATTTATTTTAAAATATTTTATCATTCAACGTTTATCTAACACATATGGAATTGCTATGAAGAGGAAACAATTTTATAATCATATTAAACATGAATTAAAACCTGTTAACTAGACTTTATTGATTGCTATCCTGAATTCATCAACATAAAGTTATACTACCAATCAAAAAAAGTAAGATAAAATTAGTTTCCCTTAGGTTTTTTTTTTATTTAATTATATTTTCAAAGTCACAAATAATGAGCATTTTTTAATAGAGTTTCAATACAAATAAGATTTATACAATTAACAATCATGAACTAAGTAAATTAAAAATCTTATTTTCAACTGCTTTAAATTTATATAACATATAAATGGTTAATTCTATTCTAATCTGTAAGACGCTTACGTTATAAAGCTTAGAAAGCATTACCTGTATTGCTATTGGATGGATGGATGGATGAGAAGGGGTTGAGTGGAGATCCCGCTCAGCATTTATGCCGCAAGGGCCCATTATTCATCCCCGGCATGTGTAGTACGGTACACGTATAATTCCTCAAGACAATACACGACACCATAATGCTATTAATATGCTAAATAAATTTATTTAATTATGAAAATTCAAATTTCAACTGACATGTT
>JAABKK020034839.1:28895-44001 GCA_011634745.2 Catotricha subobsoleta
TGACATGTTCGTTTTTTTCTGACATATTTTTACACATTACAATTAAACTTTAAAAAAAAAAACTTTTCGGTAGGAAAATGTTAGATCTTATAGATATAAGTATATTTAAAAAACCAAAAAGAAACAAATTTTTTATTAAATATCCATTTGTTTGAGCTGAAAGGTTTCCCCAAAATATACGTTTAAACAAAAATGTTAAAATGAAATTATAATGAGCATCTATTCGTAATACCATAATAAAATTCTGTACTTATTTTATAATAGCATTTATCTAAATATATAAATTCTCAATTTCTAAGTACCTACATATAATATACGAAAAAAAAAGAAGAAAAAAAACATCCATTCCATTCAATACAAACGCGGTTACTAAATGAAAATCGTATCTTTTAAATACTTGAAAGAAATGCAATAATATAATATGTAATAAACATATATGACAAAATATGATACAATCATATAGATTATTAAGTGTATTGAAAACAACCAAAAACCTAACACACATCAAAGTCGCTGATAGTCTTAATAATATACATTTTCTTCAAATAAAAAATATATTTGTATATAATATACTTACAATGCACAGCACATAATGCAATTTGTGTCTGCGTAAAGAAAAGAATGGCAGAAATAAGAATAACACACACAAAACATACAAAACGGAGGAGTTATACATGTGTTATAATTTATATGTGTGAGATACTTAGGCCCCGCCGAAGAGTTTTAGCTTCCCTCTATTCTACCAAGCGAACATAAATGAATGTACAGTGTTAACTGTATTTTAAGTATTTCTATAAAATTTATTCAATAAATGGGGGAATAAGAGATGGCACAAGTTGAATGCGATAGAAAACTTTATCTTTTTTTTCAATCTATCAAATATACGTTAGTTGTCTTTTCTTTTTTTGTATATGTAGGGGTATATAATATGGGTATATATAAGTGTTAATGTGTAATAATAATAATAATAATAATATGTAATAAGAATCTTTATGTCGTAAATTGATTTCATTACAAATTTATTGCTGTATTTAAATAGTGATTTTTTATTTTATTGATTAGACCTTTTCAATAATTTCTTTATTCAAATAATCTTTTCAGCACTTTGACAATATAGGTAGGTGTAAACAAATTAATAAATATCGAACAAAATTTTAAACACAACATTCGCAAGAACATTATCACTTTTTGTATGATATTACCGTCAGCTATTTGCTATCACATCAGCTGTATATATTCTCATATGTGTACAACAAGCCTCTGTTGTCTGTAAATGATAAACTATTACAGCTGTCATAGTTGTCATGTCAGTGAATATGCCTAGGTAGATAGATAGCTTAACATTTCTATTATAAATATTTGGTATATATGAACTAAAATCGTACAATTTTACCGATACCTATCCTATAAGTATAAAGAATTTAATGCATTAGTATAGGTCAGATAATAAATGATGATGATCAACTTGTAATGGCGGACTAATGATGTTTTAATTACACCAAAAATTTCATTAAATAAATACGTATTCTCAAACTAAATTCGAATAATATGATTTTAAAATGTTCATTAAATCCATCAAGAGAATCACTTATCTAGAATATATAATTCAAAAACGTTTAATAACCTTCTAAAAACTAGTTAAAATTTTGGTGACGTCAGAACACCTTAAAATGATTCTCGTCATTTTGCTAAATTGATGGATATTGATTAGGCGCACATAAAATTGAATAGGCTGTGTTAATTTAATATAATTCGTTTTTCTTTTACTATTTTCATAGAGTACAACAAAAAAAAAACAGTCATAGCATTTGATGTGCTGTGACTCTTTGTAGGTATTTTATAAAAAAAGAAGTAAAATATGAAAATAACGTTCAGAGGTATATAAATAAATTAAATGCCTGTTGCATTATTGTGGGCGTACAAGTTTAGTCACATGTCTCTTTGAACAGGGAACCATGTGCAATAGTTCGCGATAGTTTTTTTTTTGTTTACATCAGCTTTTTAAATAACACTATGGTTTCAGTCAGGCCGGCACAGAGACTTTATTCGCGGCTGTTGCTGGGAGGAGTTTCAGTATCCGTTGCACAATAAATTTATGTTTCAACCTCTGTTCCGCTATATTGTGTTAGATTTATATGGATTTTTTTTTAAAAAGTCTTTTAAAGGTTTATATTGCCTAGATATTAAACGAATTCTTTGGGGTTTTGTTTTTAACTATTAAAGAAGTAGATAATATGCAGATTTCTCAGACTAAATATAAAAAAAATTGAAATCAAATCTTATTTATCTGTAGTTTCTAATCTTTGTTCGGTAAATCAATCATTTACAGATATTTAATGAATAATTCTACTTTAATTACTCTGATTTTACCTTTGGTATGTAATTGAAATAAAACTATTTATAGAGATTACATGCATTTTTTATAAGTATAATTATTTTTGCTGATGCTTGAAGCCAACAAAGATTACCTACAAAAATCATACATACAACAGCCAAACTGATATGAAGTATAAAATCGTATGTATCATAGTCGGTAACAATGAAAATATCAAGAATTGTTTTGAACAAAATATTTGGAGAATTCCAAAATCGCTAGGAATGGTTGAACTGCTATGTCATTTTTAACAGGGTTTCATGAATATATGATAATGTTACTAGCGTAACGAATCGTTTGTACTTTCGTTGTACACATCGCTTTAAAGTTCGACTTGCATTGTACAATTAATTTTCCATGTATTTTAGTGTACATAATTCACATTTTGTTTAAAATATTAATTTTACATACAAAATTATATTAAACTTTCTTTGGCTATTTACTCTATTGCAGTATATTGTTTTATTCAATAAATAAAATAAATGAAAAAAAAAATCCATTCATTTCGTTGATCCGAAATTCAAATTTCATATTTCGCTTATCACAAAAATATCTAAACATTAGATTCATTTTGCACCTATATTTCATATGTATGTACTCCTGTTAACTCACGATTAAATTCAGTTTAATCATTGTTTTGCATGTACAAATTTAGTTGGCTTGAATCCAGAGTTTTCTAAACATTTTTCTAATACTCTTTCTAATCTCACATGATATATATAGTGTATAAATTTCATAGGTTTTCATTCGGTAATACAGCCTTACCAACTATAAATACCATTTTATTAATGATGGAATCCTGTTCATTTTGATGGTTAGAATTTGTCTCACCTAAAAATGAAATATTTACCACCAAACAAAGTTAGTTGTTGATATTATTTATTAAGTATGTTTGCCTGGTCGATTGTGGAATATTAGAACTAAATAGGACATTTACACAAAATTATAGAAATGTAGTTTGGTAACTGAACTTTTTTTCCGAAAATATATTATATGAGTAGTTGTTATTTTGTTGGTACTTATTTAAATTGCATTCATTTCAAATTAATAATATATCCATTTAATAGTATAATTAGAAAAATTATTGCTAATACATTTTATTTTTTGAATAATTAGGAATTTTATTTGTCATTTCAGTGCCATTAGAATTGAATTAAAAAAATGAATTGCTTCTATTTGAAAGTGAATGGCATCGCTATTAGGACTGTTTATTACGACCTAAAGAGGCTAAAATGAAATAAAGTTAAACTTTTTCTTTTCGAATTTCATTTATTAATAAACGTTTTACACGTCCCAGAAAAATGTAAGGTTAACATAAATTCATTCAATTATTTACTGAATATACCCAAGTACTGACCATATTAGATAATGTGAGCTGGAAGTATTTCTATCATCCAAAATATATAAATTTCTTTTATGTGTTTGTTAAGAATAATAAGTCAATTCAAATGATCAAATACTATTAAAATAAAATCTACTCTCTGTTTCTTTACATTTTAGTGAGCATTTTATTATCAATCTCTAAACGCAACGACTGAAATAATTTTTATTATCAATTTATTATTTGTTTTATTACCAATAAGAACAAAAAAAACAGCATATTCGAATCAGACGACCTTACGATCATATGCTTTAGCAATTTAGATGAAAATTAACCAATTAATTTGCTCTACTATACTAAATAACCAATTACTGGTCATTTAAATATACAACAATGTCGAATCAAATTACAGAATTTTACTAAATTTATGGTCTAAACCGTGAATAGTTTTTCGTATTCGAAAACGTACAAAATTAATTAAAGAAATAATTTCAATTTATCGTTCAACGTTCAATCAAAACCTAGTGGCCTACATTACATTATGTACCTACCTAACTAACATATTGTATTGTATACTTATGATATGAATAAATAAATTTGGCAAAATAACAAATAAAAACAAAAGTCTTTTCACTACAAATTTATGGTTGCTGAGATTTCTGTACGCTTGGTAAGAGGAGGATGGTCGAGGACAATGTTGCAAGAGAACAATAGCGTACGCATGTGCAAAAATAGAAAACGAAATTTTTATTTTATATATTATATTTTGCTTATAAGTATTGCTTTCGAACAGAGTTTAACGACCTACAAAATGACTATCATGTATGTGTCTAGCTGTAGGTTAAGTTTGTTAGGTGGTCTATTAATAAATGAATTGAAAATGCTATGAAATGAAATTGAGAGTATTATGTGCCTACCTACTCATTTCTGGTGTATGGCTGCTATGCAGCATTCGATGATATATAATTAATCGTTTTTTTTCTTTCGATTTGTTATTTATTAATTAATTAATTAAATAGTTATTCATTTAACATTTTATAACGATAGAAGTCTTGTTAACATTACCTTAGAAATAAAAATAAGCATTTAATTTTTTCCATATATTTTATTTCTTGCAAACTATTATATTTTATTATTAACTACAAACATTTTTTTTTATGATAACCAGTGAATATTTTGCTTATGTAAAAACAGTAATTCTGTCATATATTTTTTTTAAATTTTTTTTTTCAATACAATATTTTACAATCAAACAATATAATTTATTCATAAATAGAAAATATCATATTAAATCTGTTACAAATCTGTTAGAAAATTTCTAAAATTCTATTGATAATATATTTGTTTTTTTTTTTAAATTGTGTGATCATGCGTGGTTGCAAATCAAATGCAATCAAAGGCAACTCGAAATGATCTATTAATAAATTGGCTTGTCTATTAAGGCTAACTGATTCTTGATTACTTTAATTTCTATTCAATGTTGTTTGTTTTATACAAGTTTATTTATATTTATTGTTCCAGTTCAATATGATATTTTACATATATAAGTTTTAAATTAGGTTATTATATCTTTCTTATTAAATTAAATCTATAGCCTTCACAATTTTCTATATCTATGATATTTAAAAAAAAAAACCAAAAAAAAAACCGAACTATCTTAAATATTAATCAAATAAATCATTAGATTACAATTATATTTATGCTGTGCTGTGATGTGAGTACGAATAATACAATTAAATTATAGAATTATGGTAAATTTGTCATCCACTCGTGGAGCCTGTACATTTAAATAGACTCATGACTGGGTAATTAAAATGTACAGGCACACATAACTGGATGGACAGCAAAATGTATTTGCTCAATATTGGTAAATTTACCTTATTGGTTAAAACCAAGAAATATAATTAATTAATATCTCAATTCTACATATTATTAATGAATAAAAATAATAAAAGTAATAAAAATAATAACATTAACATTTGGCATTTGAAACTGAGCAAAATATATATATTTTTTTTTTTTGCTAATTAAATCAAGTTATGAATAAATAATTAAAATTAATTTTGATATAAATTTTCCTCCATTTCGTTTGTTCAAGTGTTGCATACTTGAACAAGAAAATGAACTAGTAAACTTACTAACTAGAAAAATAAATTTTTGGCATATTTTCAAATTCTGATTGGAAAAATAAAAAAATCACAAGAAAAAGGAAATCAAGTAAAAAAAATTACTATAATTAAAATATCAACTATCGGTATAATCGCAGCAATGATTCAGTTTCACTGAATATAAATTTATGTGCAATTTAGAAAAAAGAAGAAAAAAAGTAGAAACAGGAATAATTTGTAGGAATGTATGCTTTGCTCAGTATATTTTAAGCTACTTAATAAATATTAACACAGTAAACTAATATTTCCACTATCACCACCAACCAATAACATTCGATTTAATGGTAACAAAGCTAAGCTAGTTAATACCCCCTTAAAAGTCTCTGATCGTAATTTTGTAATTGAGTATGCAGCATCTGGGCTAACAGTTGGATAGACACCAATTCTATTTGCAGGTGTACCAAATAATAGTTCCTTATGATTATTTAGTAAACAATGTGCTGGTTCATTTGGATTTCTAATGAAATAAGGATATGATTAATTATTAAAATTAACAAAAACTTATTGTATGCGTTTTATATACTTACTTCAAATGATGTAACAATGAACCGTCAACAGTGCTCCAAACACATATACTATGATCCAAACTTGAACTGACCACCTGATGTTCATTTGCAGCAATTAATTGCAATAATTCGCCATCAGTTGCCTTCCAACTTGCTATGATAACACCAGTTCGACCATCGCACAATATTAATTGCCCAGAACTTAATCCAACCGCAATCCAATTACCAGATGGCGCTATAGCCATGCATCGTACACTACCGTTAGAATTCTGTGCAAATTTCCATTCATTGACATATGAGAATGTTCGAGCATCGATTATTTTAACTGTTGATTCAGCGGTGCCGGCAAGTATCAAGGAACTCGGTGCTGGATAAGTTTTAACAATACTAACTGGCGTGAGTTTGTGTGAATCTAAATATCCAATTTGGCCACCAACAAATGGATCCCATATATGAACACCAGAATCACAAGATACAGTTAATCTAGTAGAGGAAAATGGGAGTGATAGTTGATTGTGATTTTGATTGACTTAGATAATTTTAAATATTTTTTAAAGTTACCTGAGCGATTCTAAGAAAGCCAAAGAATGAACCGATTTTCTATGGCTCGTATAAGTAAATTGGCAAGAAGACACTTTGGTTCCATCGCCTTCACTTCTTAATGACCATAATTTAACAGTTTTATCCTTCGACGCTGAAATAAAACTATTTTCATTGTCCAAACATAGAAGTGATCGAACTGAATTTGTATGTCCTGAAAAAAGAAATTATTGGTCATTGCAAAAATATAAAATATAAAATATAAAAATATACATATTATATAAATAAAAACCTGCAAATGTTTGTAATTTTATTTGTTTCAAATTGAAATGATTATTTTTTTCTGAACGTCCAATTTCATGTTCCCAATAAGCTAACCAGTTTCCTCGTAAATGTCGAGCTGTATTAATTTGCTCATATTTATATGTGACTAAATCCAACAATTCCATTGGACCAATTTCAGTTTTTTCACTTTCTTTGTGCACCTCAATTCGATTTCCAACCACTGGCGTTCCAAAGCTATTTGAATAAATACTATTATCAATAGATTTCTCGTTTTTGAGTAAACCTTTTCCAGCCAATGAAAATTCTAGTTTTCGATTGTCATGTACGGTCGATGAATAATTAGGTTGATCATATTCATGGCACAAATTCAAAATAAGCATTAAATTTTTTACAAATTGCTTCATAATATGATCTCCTAAATACTTAAGGAATGGAACATATGCAACATGAGCTAAATGTGGTGTAAACACATCGCTAATTTCTTCAAGAGCCTTTTCTCTTAACGATGACATTGGACCATCACTTTCATTATTTTGTTTCGGTGGTGTTATATTTTCAAATGAACCATCACGCTTACTCTTCGCATGAGTTATTTGAATTGGTGAACCTTTTACAGACCATTCCTTGATACCACCATCACGACGAATTTCAATAAAATTTGAATCATCCGGTGATGGACTGTGTTCATTTCTAACATCGTCATTCGGTTCATTGGTAAAGTGATCCGATATACCATATGCTTTATCAAATATGAGAAAGAATCTAAATTCAAAGAAAACATTAAATCTCGAACTATCAAATATAGGATATTTACAAGAATAATTTTACCTTTGTAATGCCGGAACGCACAAATGTTCTTTCGTCATTTCGGGTCCAATGCGAACTGCTAAAACATAAATGGCATCTAACATTTTTCTGGCAAGTACGCTACGGGCTAAAAAGCCACTTGGCATTAAGCATCTTGTTGATGCTAATAAACGAATTATTGGATGAATAATGCTTTTCAAAATTATATCCTTAAAAAAAAAAATATTTGAAATATTATTAATATTGCGAAGACAATTTTTTTTTAATTAACACAACTTTTTAAATAGACATTAAATAAAAAAATTGATATTTCATTTATAATTACATGCAATTGATCCATGATTGTGCTGTCATTTAAACAAGGTACCAAATATTTTAAAAGCTGCAGTGAGCTAATAAGACCTCCTTCTAAACTAGATGTTATTCGTTTCTTGCAAAGAACAATTAACTCGGTAATGTGTGGAAAATATTGCAATAATATAAATTGATCCCCAAACAAAGCTAAAATACAATACTATTTTAACTATTTGCTATTCCAAAAACTTCCGTAATTTGTTCGTACCTGATATAGATGTCAAACATTCCAAAACTTTCACTGCATTACGATCACCTACAATTTTTCCGTCTGCAATTGTAAAGTTCAATAAATTTTCATTGTCATCATCGTTATTGATCATACTGAAATCAGGCAGAAGATTTTCTTGGCCAACATAGCATAATGTTAGCATTTTTAATAAATTTCTCGTTAAATGTCTGGCTGTTAGAACAGGTCCCAATCTATGTGACAGCCAAATTAAACTTTCCCCACTCATTTCAGATATTTTGCATTGTTGCTGTTGTCTTGATTCTGAATATCTCGATGAAGTATTTGTGGTATTATCATCGTCATGTTTATTGGGTACTTGCTGAAGAAAATCATTACCTTCCGTACTCTTCTTGCTTCCAATCTCACAATCGATTGTATTAAATAGATTACGATATGATGAAGCTGGTATTGGTATAGTTGGTGAAGTTGGACCGTTTATTTCTGTATTAGGTATTTGAATAGTCGATGATGATGATATCACATTTTCGCCAAATTGATTTTCCTCAAAACTCAAACCAGATATATTATTAGCTTTGAACATTGATTCTGATAAGGGAGTAGTAATTTCGGTTGCTTCTTCGGCAGTAGAATGATTGAGGCGAAGGTCCAGTAAACTTTCTAAACAAGAAAAAAAAATTGAATATAAAAAAAAATGTCCTATAAGTGCATTTCGATTTATTTACCACCGGTCATACTAATCTCAAATTGATCAATAATCTTACTAATAGCGTCTGTATCATTGTCACTGGAATCGGTCAAATTAATTTGAGGTGTCGTTTTTGTTGCTTCATCAGTTTCACTTTCAAAAGCAAACATATCATCATTTTCAGCATTTTTTGATATACTGGAGTTGTTTTCCGATATATTCTTGTCATCATTGCACATTTTTAAATTTTTAGTGGACCGTGACTTTCTGAAACTATTATATTTATTGTCGTGATAATGATACGATGTACTGTTATAAGGTTCTTTATAGCCACCAATTGCTTCAATCAACGGTGATACAAAATTATTTAAAAAGCATTTTAATCCAAAGCGCACAACTAATCTTAATAGAAAACTATGATGATATAGTTTTATAGTTTTGCCACTTTTAAAGGCGGAGCTAGTTGTAAATTTCATGGATGAATCAAAATTGCTTCTTAAAAAATTCATTCGTTCATCACTTTCAGCTTCGTATAATCGTAAAACTGGTCCCAATAAGTGTTTTTGTGTTAGCTTTGGACCAAGCGCAACTGCTACATTATCAAATAAGTACCAAGCAGTTAATATGGACGTTTCATCGGAATTTAGAAGATCAATAATGTGCGGCAGAATTAAATCAACGACATTGAATTGCTCATATCCGTATGGTATTAGTAGTGCTTCAATTTGTATTACGCATGATTTTACTTTACATTCGGCAATTTTTCGATTGTAGGCAACTCGAGTTTTGTCCAATGCTTCAAACTTTGCGCAATTCTTTCCATCACAATCAAAATACGTGTATATTTCTAATAATTTATTTGCTGATTCGTATTGTGCTAAAGTTTTTAGCAATATGTACGTTTTATGATAATCAAATGGAAATGGAAAAAGAAAATTGTTCAAAAATGGTTGGAGAATTTGATGTGCTGATGGTCTTGGCAGTCCTTTCTCTGTTATCAATTGACTATCGCTATTGCACGATAGTAATAGCTTAACTGGATATTGGACGCATTTTGGCAATTTGTCAAATTCAACAGTTAATACATTCTGACATGCTTCTATACGCTCCTCAAACGTTTGGTTTGTACAACTACCAAGAGGTCGAAGTTTTTTGGCCAAAAATATTTCAACAATGATGCAGCCAATAACTTGCAACTCTCGGTATCTATGATCTGCGATTATTTGTTTGTAGTTACGTGTTGAATTTTGTACAAACAAATTTTTGTGGTTTAAATTATGTAAGCGTTTTGTATCTTTCATTAAATTCGCTTCAAAACGTTCGGAAAAAATTCGGTTAGTAAATGCATTTACGCCTTCTTCAGCAGTTGTAGTGGTTTTTGCTAATGCATAATCTATTGTTTTATGCGGAAAATTTTCACCACTTAAATTGTGGTAGAAAGTTTTTGATAAGAATATTTCCATATTTTCAACAGCATTAATTGCGGCTATTGGATTATAGTCTTTTGGTAGAATAATTTGATTTTGTGATCGCTGAACATTTGAATATAGACTAGTTGAACGTTCTATATTCGCGGCGGTTGAGTCTTCTGGAATGTTTGGTGAGTGTGTGCGATTTTTTGAGCTAGATCGAATTGATATTGGTGTTGGTGACGAGGAATCAGGATGTTCTAAATGAAGAAAGGATTCTGATTCTTGTATATATTTATTTGATAGATCCTCAGTGCTCCGTGTAAGACGACGTCGCGTTTCACTTTGAGAATAAATACGTGGTGGTGTTTTTGATGTCCATATCGTTTGGTATTGTTTTGGCGGATGTGGTTCTGTAAATAATTGTACAATTCCATGTTTGCACAATGTTTGATGGTCATCAACTAATGACAGATATACATTTTTCGCTTTGATAGCAGCCTTTCCAGTTAATTTGAATCTGAAAAAGTTAATTACAATAAAGTACAGAAAAAAAATAAATAATTAAAAATGTTCAATGCAATTTAAAAATATATGAATAAAGCCTGAACTACATTTGTTGTCTTATGTAACGAATGCTTAGTTGTGGGTAGAATTTTAGATATTGTAATATAAAATACATTCAACTTTTTACCAAAGGTCTATCGTTGCACCATTCAAAAAAATGTATATGTATTCTTATTGTATATAAATATTTACCCAAAATTTAAATCGATCCAATGATGTAATCTTTCAGAAACATATTGACTTTCCAGTGCCTCACGATGACGTGTTATAAAATCTTCAGGACAACTAGACCACGTTGGTACTTCCAAGTCTGGCAAGTCTTCGTGAATACTTTTAAATACAAGTGGATCGGTAAAAAATTCTGGAATGCATTCATCGGGTGTCCATTCCTGTAAACGTGAAATGGATGCTGGATATTCGGCTGGTACCCAAATTGGACGAACATTTTTGCATAAAATTGATTTTGATGTACGACGAGCCATATAAACATAATAGGTGATCTCTGACAAAACATCAGAGACATGATGAGGAATCATATTAATTGCAGATGATGGCGCAAACATTAAATCCAATTGAATATCACCTTTATTCAGGCGATACTTTGATTTTGTTAGATCACGCCAATTCATTCCATTTCGTGAAATAAAATCTGTGACCCATGGCATAATGTGGTGATAACCAGGATCACCAATTCGTCGACCCGAAAGATTATTTAAAATTGTCAAATAATCGAAGTTCGATAATTGACCATTACACCACATTTCACAATAATCTTTTAATGAATGCGACAGATGCTGAAGTGCCGGAAACTTTAATGAATAATTACTGTGTTTTCTGGTAGAAAATTCATCTGGAGGCGCATCACCATAATTCTCAACACTTTGTAAAATATTTAAATCGATTTGTGGCATTACTTGTAACCATAAGTTTTCAGTGAGATAAATATCATCTAATCGAATATTTCCCAATAATAAGCCACGATCATGTAATGTTTTTGTTAGTTGTAATAATTGATAAATTATAAATAGTGGCTTATTATGTGACTTGTCCATAATAGACGGACTGTAGGTGACACAATCCAGTAAATTGTTTTCAATAAATCCACTATAAACTACAATGAAATGAGTACTAGTCTCTATAACAGAAGTTATTGGATATAAATTTACGTGAGCTTCATAACGACTATAATTATCCGTTGATCTTAGTTTTTCTGATCTATCATCAGATTGCTTCAATTTATCTAATTTTACATTAACAACACTACAGCCGTACGTTCTAGTTATAGCCTCTAGCAATACAGCATCATAAGGTACAAGGTTAATTGAGTTCCGTTCTGTTTTATTAATTGATTCTTTGGTTGGTACTTTGGACCTTTGTCCTGAGTATTTTTTGTAAGCATTTTTCCATAAATTTCGATGATTTGCTTGCGATATATGATGTATGAGTTGAGACAAATTCAACAGAGATTCATTATCATTATTTTCTTTGCGACAATTTGGCAATGGTATCACTTTGTGTGTGAATTTTTTGTACACCTGCAATGTAATTGTTTTAATAGTTAGCAACCACAAGGATACAAAAATACAGTAAAACCCATCTTATAGTAAAATACTATATGCATTTAAACTGTATCACATAAATAAATTATAGAAATCCAATCACTTAGAAACGTTTTACTGTAATAATTTTTCTTTAATTCTTACTGTGAAATATGTTAATGTCCATGCATGTCCAATGGCATCTTCACTTGTTGGCCATTCATCAAAACCCAAATGTATTGGAAATTTTGTGCATCTTCTTTGTTGCATCAGACATTTTAGCCACGATTTATGTGTGACAACAATAAATCGATCTGACCTTTTGGTTTCTCTGATTTGTTTGCGTGGTACACCCAAATCTTGACATATTGAATCCATATCGCAACTAAAATAATATTATTAATAAATTTCATTTGTTTTACAACTAATTTATGGCATCAATTGATATTTTATTGCAACTAACCACTAATGGGGGAACAAAAAAAAAAACTAAATTATTTCCACATTTTGATTATCTTGTTAATTTACTTACTTACCATTCATCAATATATATTTAATATTATTATAAATTAATTAAGGTTATGTAAACTTTCAAATTGTTAATAAATAATAATTGAGAAAAATTTTGTGTAAATAACATAACATTTATTAGATAATAAATACGACAAAAATAAAAATCATAAATATAATCTTTTGTACAAGTTTCTTTTTAGACACTGTCATGACACATATTTTTTTTATAATAAACCACCCATTGAACTTTAATACAATCACATATGTTTTGTTTATGCAAAACAATGTAGTTATACAACCGACCGCTTTAGCGCTACAAAATAATAACAAACAATATATTTAGCATTTTTATTTTTTCTTGTATATAAGTACCATTATGGAGGTGTGCGTTGCACGTGCAAAATTGAAACAGCTGATTTTACAAATATTAATTTGAATAATACACAACCTATAAATATATCATTATTCGTTTGTACCTACTTACATATAAAATAAAATATGTAAGTACTCTACTTTTTTAACACAAAGGTTATGGTAAATGAAAAAATGTTGTATTTTTTTATTTTATTTTTTTTTACAATTATGTATAATTTAAAGTGTTATTATTATTCCATGGATGAGTCGCTATTAAAAAACGAAATAATAAATAAATAGATATATATTATATATATTTAGTATATACGCTTAATATCGGCATTTAGCAGTTCATTATCACAATTATGTACGACTACAGCGTCAATAAGCAAATATAATACATATTATAATAGCAATGGTAGCAAGGCTCCAAATTTTTTGTATACCATATATATATTTTTTTTTGTTTTTTTCGAGGCCGTTCATTTGCTTCGACAGTAGATGTTGAATAATAAATAATGCCTAATAATAATGTGTGTTTATTCACATTTTCAATAAAAATGTATTTGTTTGTTTTAGAAAATGTCAGCACATGTTTTATTTTATAACTGCCAAAGATATTTTTGTCTATAATTCAAATAAATTGCAATATGTACCTAAATGGAATATGGATACTAATCATAGGCGCCGACTTTTGCAAAGGAGTACAAGGGCAAAAATATTTTTCATAAGCAATAAAAAAGGTATTCTTCTTCCTTTTTAGAATACAGAGCCTAATTTAAACATTTAATGGTTAGTATATACAGGGGGTACACGGGCTAATATACATTTATCGAACGTTTATCCGATTTGAGTATCAGGGGCTCGAGATTTTGAACACGGCAGTAGTCGGCGTATATATGATACTACTAATGTAAATATACGAAATATTCTTAAAGCACTTCGCATAGCTGTAGAGCAACAGAATTTAATATAATTTCAGAAACATCTGAAAAATATTGAATATTGATTTTAGGTTTTTTTTTTATTCTCGGAATCTTCATACATCTAAAATATACTAAACGAAATAAATTATAATCACTTGAGTAGAGTAAAAAAAGAACAAAAAAACATACCTATATATTTAAATTCTATGAATATAATCAAAAGCTAAATATTTAATATCAGGTACAGACGACAAATGATATTCTAAAATAAATAAATAAATGTTGCTAGAAAATTAATTATTTAGTTAATTTAAAATAAATTTAATAATTAATTGCACAATAAGCTACTGAAAAGTGGACTTTTATACTTCAGGGTTATCGATATTTTATTATATCGATTGTATATAGTTTGTACCTGATGGTATTATAAGTTTATTAGCCACGTTTGACGGTGGTTAAATTGTATTTAACATAGAATTGTGAAACGTCCTACAACTTCATTATTTATTATGTGAATACATAAATGATTAAGTACGTATACATAATATATTCCAATTCATTGTTTT
>JAABKK020034840.1:0-14623 GCA_011634745.2 Catotricha subobsoleta
TCGATAATCCAAGTTCCTACCATATGATTAATGATTTCTAGGGCAAACTATACAATATTTTTGAGCACGGTTAGTTTAAAAATAACTAAAAAGTAAACTTAAATGTTATTGACAAAAAAAATCAAATATTCTCGCCGTAGAAGTAAATAATTTCAATAAAAAAATTATTAATCGTAGGTAGGATTATCCTAGCGTGTGTCCTATATGCATGCAAAACAGTCAAATGTTCGACAAAATTTTGTCGAATGTTCGATCTGGCGATATAAGAGATTCATCCCCTGTGTTTAGTTTTAACTCGCTGTCCACATAATAGTAAGTTTAATGTTTGAATGAAAAACAAAAAAATATAACTTGCTACCGCAAATCCAAAATTTCTTGTGTTTCTAAAGAAAAGAGTCAAGTTTCATGTTTTAAAAAGAAACTAATTGCATTCAAAAAAAGGTTTTTCTTCTGTAAACAACGGCCACATCCCGATGAAAAACTGAAAAAATGATACTACAGATACAAAAATAATCCGCGAAAAAAAACGCATATCGTATTATCGAAAACTTAAGAAAGATACTATTTGCATCGCAAAATATTTTTTTAAAAAAAAAAAACGGGCCCATTATGAGCAGCCACTTCGGGCTAAGCCCGAATCGCTCATATAGCCAGTGCACAACTGGGTGGAGGTGGTAGTTGTGCGAGTGGTGAGAGTGATGGGAGGGTTGGTAAATGACGTAACATTCCCTCCAACGATTTAAATATAGTTAGTAGCACTGTTGTTTTTGTTAATATTTGTGTACGAAATTTGAGAATGACGCTAGTAACGAGAATACTATAAAAAAAAATTGGTGTACGAAATGATGGACTATTTCTTAATCTGGATAAAACGTTAAATTTAATTAAATAAAGATTGGACTGAAGTTGTAAGTTAAGAATAAAACATTTTATCAATTTACTCTTTAACATCAAACTTAGGGCTTATATTTCATGTATAGCACCAAACTATTTTGTGATAAGTGAACGAAATTTGGGTCTTCTACGCAAGATATGATATAGATAGATATCTATTCAAAACAAAATGTTATTCGAGATATCCAATTTTAGAGTATTTAACTATATTTTTGAAATAAAGAAACGGAATGTCGATGCTTATGGTCAAATAAGAAAATACGTAACTATATATATATATATGTATCTTTTTTTTTAATATTCTCTGGAGTAAATATAAGCAAACCAAAATTCCATGGTGGCTGTGATTTTTATACTTTTTTGATTGCTTTCGTATCGAATAACTGATGACGACTCGTCAATGTGTTAATAATACTAACGATTCAAATTTATGTAGATCTTCATCAAAATTCTGTTTACCAGGGTTGGGTTCGTAGAAAACTAAATGTAATAACCCTAGTTTTATACGTGTAGAAAACTATGGTATTTATAATACGTGCACATTTTTCACAAGTTTTATACAAGTTTAATACGTAGAAGTAGATTTTTAAACGTAAATTTGAAAAAAATTAACAAATTTTTTTCGAAATAAAAACAGCGCTTATTTTCTTAGCCCTGATTTCAATATTATATACTTAGTATGTAGTAGTATAAGTATTCATATTGAATATTTATGTGTTTCGTATTAATGTTCGCTTTCGGAAAAAGTAAAATAATAAATATAAATTTTTTGTAATAAAACTTTGTTTTTTCTTGTGATTCTTTTTTTTTCTTTTTTCAAAAGGCATTAAGCATATTAATGCTTGCTGGTAGATCAGAAGTCACAAATTTTTATGTAATATTCATCTAATCTATATTTTTGTGTCATTAAGCACATCTGTCCACTCTTGGAGTTGGATAGTATCAACGGCATTATATTACATTGAGTGAAGTTTGAACCTTATATAAAATATAAATAGACACAATAAGCATAATAAAACAGAAAAATCTGTTTGTTATTAAAGAGCAATCAGATAACCACTTCAACGCAACATTTTTATATAGAAATGTAGGTTGATGGGTACCTAAAATAATCTTTTGCTCTTTCGTGTAAGTGTCCCTTATTATTTTCACCATACAGATGGTTTGGATGGCTTTATGTATTATATTTTCTATATTACAACCCACCCATTCAAATTTATAATTGAAACGAACATTTCTATACAAATAATAAATAAATAGATAAGATGAAAGCTATTCACATTAATAAATTAAAAAGTATCTAATCAATAAAAGTAATCTGTATTCGAATGTATATTGTATAATTATATACAAATACATACTTACGTTTTAAAATATCTTCTTAAAAAAATAGAAAAGAAAAATAAACGATAATCATTGAATTTTTTTGATTTATAAAGAGAAAGCAACTAAAACATCCTTAATGGATCGTAATGTGAGTGTTACACTCATAGCCATACATGCGCACGCTTTAATTTCAGCTGGGAGGCGGCGGGTGGGGGAGTGGAAAATTTGTGAAAGTAGAACAATGATATTTTTTAAAAAAAAAAAATTGTTGGGCCAAATTTTTTAATCACCTGCAAATAAGTGGTTTGGGATTATCATTTCAGCCACTAAGGTACAATTTAAGAAATGAGTATTACGATTTTATACAATTACAGTACAGTTATTTAAGCCCCTAAAAACTAAAATCCGCAACATTGCGGTCCGGTTAGGGACAATAACTTTTAAATAATATTATATAGTTGTGTTTTTGAAATGAGACATTAGCTATTTATGTATAGATTTTTGAACGGAAAGTCGTATTTGTTTGAAAAGTTGTTTTCTAATTTTTTTTTAATGAATTTTTAAATTAAATATGTTTTGTACATACAAACAAACAAACATCCGTATCAAAATCTAGCTACACTCTAACATATATAGATAGCATATATATACGAAAGATGTTATGTATCGTATAAAAAGAAAGAAAGAAAGAAAAAAAGTGGAACTGAATAATATTTTAGGCAATGCTTTTTCATTTAATGTTTCTTGTTGAATTAGTCATCTAAGCTATTACACCCGGCTAATCGAACTGCCGTCCACAATCTGATTACAAAATGTTTCTTTGGTCTATTTGGATCAACAAGATCTTTCTTTTTTGTAGACTATAAATAATTCCCATTTCATATATCACTTATATATGAAAGGTCACAATGGGAAAAAAACGCCTTTTTTCTCCAATTTGAACCTATACTCGTAAGAAAGATTTTCTTGTATAATTTATGTACAATATATCTGTAATGATAAAATATAATTTTCATTCATCCCATTTAGTGTTATAATCTTCAAATGTATTTTTATGCGATCACAAAGAATGTAATGTACATTCACGCCTTTTATATTTTTTTTTTATTATTGTTATTTTTTTTTTTTTTTTCATTGAAAGAAAATTTTGTTCGTTTTGTACCTTGCTGGTATAAATAATAAATCATATCCTTTCATCTATAAATAAGATGTTTATTATCTATGTATAATTGTAATATATTAGGGTGACCCAGAAAACAAATTAGCGTATTTTAGGATTATACCAGATTGATTATTTTCAAAAAAAAAAAAAAAATTTGAGCAATTTCATAATTTTTCTGTTTTTTTTTCTATTGCATATCTAGTTAAGCATTCGAAACTATCACCCACAAGCGCGCTGTACAGTTTGATCCAATGGACCCCAAATTTTGGTTATCTTATTGTTTTTATCGAAATTTAACATTTTGTGTAACAATCACCTTTTTTAAAATACGAGCTTATCATTTTTTCATATAAGAAATGGGGTCACTCTACTATACATTTTATATACATATTTCTATTGTTTTCAATATTTATAAACATTTGAATAAAATATGATTTTTTCTAGGTACATTTTACAATAAAAATCTTTATTACTTTTATTTAAAAATTGAAAAGAAAAAGAAAACCTGAAAAGCTTTTTGCAGATATAAAAGTTTCTTGTATTTTTCTGTTTACTACAGAAATATTTATTTAACCTAGAACTTATTATTTATTAAATCCAAATAATATTCAGAACTAGATATGTAGATATAAAATATTCTTTCAGATGAAGTAGCTATTTCTTTCTCTTCTCTTTCTCCTCTCTTTTCTATCTTGTGAAATAAAAATTTTCGAAAAGTTTTTTTTTTTTTTTATATTGCCCCAATGATGACATGTATAATTTAATATATGAATGAATCTAACAAAATGTAAAATGTGCAAATTCATATTGTATAAACTATACTTCTTTTTCGATTTCTCAAAAGCTGTATATTAATTCGCAAAACTGTAGACATATTGACTTATTTATAATAGATAATAGTTTTTGGTACCAACTTTCAATACAATATTTACATAAAATACCTACATCGAATTTACATAAATATGTCAAATATCGAACTTTGCAAGGTAATAGAAAACATATATACGTATATAAAAAATAAAATAAAAAAAACATGCATATAGAACAGCTACTTATGATATTGACATAAGAACGCGTATTTGTACATCTGCATATAGAAACGACAACACAAAAAGAAGCTTTAAAATCGAAAATATAAACAAAAACGAAAACAAAAAAACAAAAAAACAAAAAAATATTCTATTCTCGAGTCGACATGATAAATCACTTTATATCTGTTTTGGGACTTCTCCATTTTTGGTACATGACAGGTAGATATTATTTATCTTTTAAACTTTGATAAATTGCATAATAATTTTTTTTTTTTTTTGTAAAAACGAATGGTTATCTAAATAATAAGAATAGGTAATAATAAATATCTTTTGCATTATGGATATTTAACACCGTTGAACTAATATGCGAAAATACATATATGAAATTTTCATATCAATTCTATTTTGTATATTATTAAAGCCTTTATGAACCAAGTCTTTATAAATTTTGTCATTGAAGCAAGCGTAATAATAATAATTAAAAACAGTTAACAGAAAATACGTGTAAACATAGAAATACCAGTGAACTGTAATTAATTTTTGGGTCTAACACACACATACACGCACACACACCTCACAATTGTTCTTTGTCCTTTAAATTTGTAGAATGTAGAGTTGTTTTTTTTTATAATTCCTGAAAAGCATTTTTATTGCCATAGATTATATCGAAATCAATTGTGATTGTTAACCTAAATTGTAAATTAATTATGTTGAATCTTTTTATTATATAACATGAAAATAAAGGAAAGTAGAAAATTGTTAGTTATCTGAAAATTAATCAGATAAATTGAAAGTAAAGGTGAGTATAGAATACTCAACGCTAAATCGAAACATTAATTTAAAATTTAAGTATGTCTAAACAAAAGGTTTTCTCTTTTCAGCATCTTTTCCCATTAGCTCGATTTTAAAGCAAACAATTTTTCACCACAGTGGCAAGATTTAAAGAAAAAAGAAAAAAACCGCCCACAAAAAGCTCATATAATAAATTACATAGTTTATGATGACAAGTTCTCGCTCCGCCAAAAATTCGTTATTACCAACCGTTTATTATACCTCTTTCTTAGTATGTTTTTGCTTCTACTTTCTTTTTATTTATTTATTTATTTATTTATTAATATTTTTTACTTTTTTTTTTTTTTAATAACAATAATATAATATTTTCTTCTCCATGGCTGTACTGAATTATGAAAGAAAATTATTTACCTTAATATTTCATCATTGTAATAAAAGCAATATCTTATTTTCTGTGTGTATACACTTAAAAAAGTAATCTATAAACAACATCAATCGACTCAAAGGAACGTACAACCAACTAGAGTGGTATATTTGAACAAAGTGTAATTATACAGACAATTAATAAAACGAATAATACAAAACTCTGCTATCTAAATTTTCTATTATTTTACAAAAATGAATTATTATGATTAAAATTCAAGCTTCATAAATTTTCCTGTGATTTTCATATTTTCTTAAAAGAACAATACAAAAGGGATTCACCATTTCCACATTTATAGAAAATTATATATACAATATTAAAGTAAGTATATATAAATTTTTATTTCGAAAATGTGATTTATACATAATTGTTTTTCTAATTAATTATAGATTTCTCTGTATTTGCATTTAACTTGAAAATTTAATGAAATCAGAAAGTTTTAAGATGACAATTTTTTCGTGCGGACATCAACATTTATCTAACGATTAAAACCTTCTATAATTTAAAATACCATTGAGTTCGTTGTTAGAGCATAAAAGAAAATGAGAGAAAAAAAATATGTTTGAAAGAAAAAAGAAAATGTTTAAAACAAACACAATTTAAAACCCAAAAATTTAACTGTTCGAAACCAAATGTAAACAAGATGTTTTGAATTAACGTTAAACAAATAGAGCGATCGAGCGAGAAATATATACACAAAGTTAGGTTAATTAAATCTGGGAACGACAACTTACTTTTTTAATATTAATATTGTTCTGTATTCTCTCAATTTAAATGGAATACCGACGGCCATATAATTTATATATATTTTACAAGTGCTGATGTAGTGAATTGTATTGTTTGATTCAAAGTCCATATGTAAATAATTTTGACAAAGTTTAAGTATTAAGTATATAATAACTAACTATGATTTACAGTTTGACACAAAGTACATCCAATTACTTATTCAAAATAGGTAACAAAAATGTTGCTTGTGTTGGTTCATTCTTTTAACAATGCTCATAGTATTAAAAAAAAAATTATAAAAGTTAAAATAAAGTATCTTCAAAGGAGAAAATGGCTATTTGCTATCCACGAAAATTTTGCACAACAAATATGAAACATATTTTACTTTTAGCGAAATGCTGCATAGTTAACTTTTTACTTTTATGTTTGCTTAGAGTTTTGAAAACAGAAAGTTCAAATATCAAAAATAAAAGTAGAACGTATGTTGCCGTAATGTAGGTAAAACTTTTCTTTTATTCAAAACAGTCAATCCAATCTGGAGATTTAATGAAAGCCTTAAATATCTGAAATAAAAGTTCAGATAAAGTGTCACCGTCGTAATAAAGAAATATTTAATATTTTGTTATAGGTACATAAACACACAAGCATATAAACATAATCTAATAGATATATATATATAAATATAGGTATATTATTAGGGTGGATTGTATTTTTAATTTTAATTTTAATGTAGGAAAAGTTGCGCACGAGTGCCACTAACTTACGTCTAAAGTAAGTATGAGGTCTGTAGTGGGATCAGGCCTGTAGCGTGAGTGATATAACAGGAGGGGCTAAATTGAAAAAAAAAAATTAAAAAGTGAATATAAAATATATCGCGAAAAAAACCGCGCTATATGCAAATCGTATTTTTGTCTAGGGACGGCAAAAATGTTCATCAGGGGGAGCAATGCGTTCGCAATGCCCACGCTACAGGTCGGAGTGGGATTCCATAAAAATGGTAGATATAGACATAGGTCAAAGTCATTGATATTGGTAAATTGTGTAAATGTAAATGACACTTAACCAATATCCATGTCTAAGTCGATATCTATATTTTTATGGAATCCCACTAGAAATATTGTTATTTTTGTTTAAATAGTGTGTGTACGAATGTTTGGAGCACTTGTTATTTTTTTTTTGTTTGCCCACTGGGAAATTGGAATAAGTGCCGGCCTAGCCATAGAGCAGCAAACGTATTTTACGACCGGGCCTTTCGAAAAACTCGAATAAAAAATAAAAAATTACGGGCTTTTTCTTGCTTTCATATAAATATATATATATATTTGGGCAACAAGAAAAAAAAAAAATTTTTTCAATTTATTAAGAACTATCTTTAGATTTGTTGCTAATATATATAAATATATACACTAGGGTGACCGGGTTTTCAACTTTCTCGAATTTTGGAAAGCATACCTCAAAATATTGTTGCATTTGGTGTATAATTAAGATTGCCAAAATTTGGTGCCGATAGGAAGGGACCCTTACCAAAAAAAATAAATAAAAAAAGCGAATGATGTAGAAATGCTTAAAAAAATCTGAATCGTGGAGAAATAATTTAATGGCCCTTAACAATATTATTGTTAAATCGACATATAATACTAAGTGTACGCAATTTGGGTATTTTATTTTACTTACATCACTTTCGCTTCTGTAACTAATTTAATACACCTTTCAACAGTCTTGGTACTGGATGAGATGTGTGCTAATTTTATTTCCAGGCAATTCACAGTAATTTTTTTCTAAGAAGCAGTAAACCAAACTAATAAAATTAATTTTGCTGTTATATAGTCCAAAGATGAGTTCAATTGGTCGCCAATTCCGGAAAACATAACCATTTTTAAGATGTGGAGCGTTGTTATACTCTATACAACAACATTAATATTCTATATTTCTTGTTTGCCTTAATTCCAAAACAAAAGTATATACTTAATTTAATTAGGTATTATTAATTTAATAATATTTCCAATGGTACTAATATGAAGTCATCCGGTGAGCTATTCCGGATGTCATTGTCATTTTAGTGAAAGTCTGCATTTTCATATCAAAGATATGAAAAAACAAAACAATAATAATTATCTTATGACATGAAAATGAAAACCTTCACTAAAATAATCAGTCTACAAACAAACTGGAATTTAGCATGTGTTAATTTTTCCGACCGAGAATCCTAAAATATATCCTGTATCTCACAATATAGATTTTTTTTTTTTAAAAAAAAATGTCACCTTAATATTAATTAATAATTAAATATTTAGTAATCGACATTTAAATAATGAGCTTTTCAAAATTATAGCACTCATTTTGACGTAGAAAGGAACTTTTGATTTTAGTAAAAAAAAAAGCTTTGGTATCATGATTTTCGTTTTCCTTTGTTAACTATAAAAATGGCAATGGTAATAATTAATAATTTTTACTAATTTGTTAATTAATTTTTTCGATTTTCTATAAGTGTCAGATATTTAGTTTTTCTTATTAAATTCCTAAACATTAACGCTAAACATTGAAACTTTCAAATACTCGTTACTAACTTTTGCAAATCAATAAACAAATATTATATTCAAATAGAAAAGAAAATAAGCACATATTAGTTGAATGATGATAGTAGACTCAAGTAAATTTTAAAAGAATTATCGTAAATTTCACATTGCTTTCAAACGTTTTAAAGAAATTCTTAATACAATGTGAGAAAAATAATGGTAAACTATAAATGATATGACAATATGTCCAAAAATATTTATAAACTTTTACAGACTATGAGATAGTATGTTTTATTGGAAATTCTACTAATAATTTCTTATATTTTTTGAACTGGTATAAAAATGTACGAAAAAAATAAATATGAAATATTTTTAGATTTATCTTGTCATATAGTGGTTATATTGTCAGTAAATATTGATTGACACACTAAATAGTATATACTGATAATTTGACTTTCGATGTGCCTTGATATGAACATTATGAAACATGGACAATTTTTATATTGAGAACAAGCTATAAAAGTTTTAATTTAACATAACTGAATAAGTATTTCTCTATAAATGTCGATAAAATGTGTTATTTTAAGTACAAATTTGATGTTATAATACATTATAGGTATGATAAAATTTAATTATAAATATAAAAATAAATAATAATAAAGACATTATTATTAATATATTTAAATTATATGACTTCTAACTTAATAATTTTATTTTGTTCAATCATAGCAGGCCATAAAATAAATTGTACTAATCGTTTTTTTCTTGCAGTAATGATTTAGATTTCGCAGTACTGATTTAGAAATTTGCAGTAATGAAATACTGGATTTTCTAAAGTTTTTCTACAATATACTAGTTCTAGCTTTAAACTTCAATAAATGAATAAAGAAATTCATTTTTCATTTAATGAACTATTAAATAAAGCTAAAGTATCAAATAAAAACGTTCATTACTGCAAAATTTGCACTTGTTATATAATTTAGTTGCCAATTTCTAAGCAAATTAGGCTTAGTAAATGAAAAAAAATCGCCTCCAGCTTCGCCAGGCGTCTTGGCGTCTCTTCTTCAAGCATCGTGATTTGTTCCACTACCATTTAAGGCAAAAAATCGAGTATTTCTACATATTTTGGTCAAAATTTTTGTTTTATGTATTTTCGATTTACCAATATACATATGAGATGTTTTTTTTCTTTTAGATATATTCTACAAATGTAGAATCTAAGTTCAATTTCACTCGAGAGTTGAGATTGCAGTCATTAATACTGAATTTTGCTAATTTCTATGAAATAGCTTAGTAAATATCAGGGATGTTCATTAACACGGTAATGTTCAAAATCACGTTACACGACATAAAACATGTTGTAAAGTAGTGTCAACTTAAATGCAGTGTAAATTTAAATAAGATCTAATAGGTTTTTTTAAGATATTTGTCTAAGTACATTGTATACAGCTTTGATTTAGACTATGTAATATTGTCTGTCTATTGGAATCTCTTTTGGGTCTATCTCTACAGACTTTATATATAAATATATATTATATATACATATATATTTATATATACACTACACAGTCTTAGGACAAAAGTACGCCTTAACTTTGGTTTTATCTTCTCTGCCTCTCGAGCAGCCAGCTTTCTAAATCAAAGGTTCGGTTTAAAAAAAAAAAATCAAAAACCCGAAAAATTTGAACCGATTCATGCCTCGTAATTCAGGAACAAGCAATATTTTTGGTTATTATCATGGCCAAACTCTTCAGCATTACTATATCTCGGAAGCGAATTATCAATTGTTCTTATATTTTGTTTGTTTTGGAAATTATTAGCCAATTTCGGAAGATTTTGCTTAAAATTGATAACATTTTTTCATACCGAAAAATTATTAGAAGACTGCAAGATAAAACTTTGTTGCCGGCACTGAATTTTTAAATACATTTATAATATTATATAATATTTGTAGGAAAAAATAATACATTGATGTGGATTCGATATTGATTATTGTCCTTTTTTCTTGAATTTCTCAATATTTTTTAATTTGTATAATTTTTTAAGTGCTAATTATAAACGTAATATTAAGTATAGCCGCCTGACGCACATCGTTGTGGATCGTAAATGGGCGTATAATACGTGTCATAAAGAGTAGACATTGCGTTAGCATTTTTCAAAAAATGTATTCTTTACTAAAGCAACGATGTACCTTAAGCGGTTATGATACTTCAACCTTTAGTGAAAAAAAATATTATCAAATAATTTCATACCATACAGTAGTATGCAATACATCTAATTTATACCATTAGAGGGTATAATAAGGTATATTTTGGGTCTTTCATCCCATAATTATACCGTACTATGGTATTAATTGTTATACCCCTTATGGTATGAACTTGATGTATTTCATATGTACTGCTGTATGGTATGAAATTTTGTGCTTATTAATTTTTTCACAAGGGACGAAAATACGGAAAATATAAAGATAGCTCTGTGAAGCTCTGTGAAATAAATAATTTATAATTCTATTGTACAATTGTAGCTTTAAAAATATGTGATGCTTGTTTAGTCTACTATACGTTACTTATCACTTTTGGAATCAAGCTAATAAAGATGGTTAACAAAGCTGTACGGAAAATTGGAAAAGCATGAAATCCATATTTTTGAAAGCAAACGCATTATCTCTTTGAAAAAAAAAACAAAATCCAAAAAATATTATTGGGCTAATGTGCAAAAGAAATCAGTACATTTCTTAATAATATGATATTGCACGTGCAGATAAGAAAACAAACGACGCTCAACTAAACACTTACAATAACACTAATATATTTAATACTAGAAGCAAGATGGTACATTATTAAAATTCATTGTACATTACATTTATTACATCGATTGTTCGAAATATATCAAGCTTCGCATCAAAGTACCTAATGCCATGAAAATTAATTGCAAATAGCACGAACACTATTTTCTTGTTATAGTGATTTATTGCAAAAAGTGGCAAAGGTTTGGCTGATATACCCGTTTGAGTGGTGTATTATTATCTAATTAAAAAGAAAATGCTTTCAAAAGAATAAAAAGGATGTTTTGCAAAGAGTAAATTATCTGAATTTTATCTGAACTCGATTTTAATATTAATAGCTTAGAGTCTTAGAAGATGCTTTCATTGAAAATTATTATCCGCCACATTAAAATAATTTCTCATTTTTAAGCCTTAAATCACTGAAATCTGTGTAGACTAATAATAATAATTAGTAATTGAACGAATAATGAAGAAATATATATTTTTTGTGGCATTACTCCAAGTGATGTAATTAAATTTGTATATCGTTAAATACTTATATATTAAATTATTACTTGTACTCTCATATATTATATGTAAATAATAAATTAGCGCCTTAGAAAATGTTCTCGGGATAATTTTATGATTTAATAATTTTGATTTCATTATTTTATCATTTTCCTACATTTTAAAAAAAATAGAAGCATTTGGTATCGTTTTTTTATTGTTAAATATATAAATATCTACAAAACTAGTCCGACAATTTTCCTGTGTTATTGAGCTCGTCGTGAAATGCATTTGTTTCATACATGACTTTACTGGAAAACCGTTTGGTCTATTTTGTTTCTGCATCAAAGGTTAAATTTTTTATAATACGTTTAAAATCCCAAATAATATAGTGGTCATTCGTACCTACTAGCTACCAACTTTCAAATATTATCAAAAATTCGAATTTACAAAACTACGAACTTCGTAATAATCAATATAGGGCCATTCCACATCCAAAATATAGTTTTAATAGACTACAAAAGTAAGGCGGCGAAATACCGCGGAACTGACATTAGAACAATGAAAAATGAGCCATGAGGCGTTTTACTTTTGTAGTCGATTGAAAAGTGATGTATAGCGTAGTTGCTCATTATATTAAAATATACAACTACGCTATACATTATATTTCAATTAAAACTATATTTTGGATGTGAGATTTAAAAGAAGAAAAACAAAAAATCGTTACTTACGTTACACTACGTGTGGAATGGCCCTATATTATTTGAAAGGTATTGGCTTACTCTACTGTCTGACAATACAGAATTACAATTATTTGTTTCGGAACAAAATTATAGTGCTTCATATATTACCAGATATGCATTACAATTTTCACCATTTGAAGAGCTTCAAGCGCATCAAAATTTAATTTATTTTCAAAAGCATTTATTCACGTTACTCAGAACGACCAAATGCGGCTCAAAAAATGATGGTACGGGCGTTTTAAAAAATCGATTCACCCTAACAAACTTGCAATATATTATAGTTAAATTTAAAGTCTAAATAATTTAATAGGAACATACCTTAAAATAAATTTTGGAGCAATTTTATAAATAAATTGGAAGGATTTTGATGCAGGCGAATAACAAATTGATATTTCCATAGTAAAAATATTTATACATACCTACTATTTTATATTAAAAAAAAAAAAAACTTTTATTTTCTTTTTACTTTCAATGTGAGTCTTAATTTGGCAATTAGAAATTCTAGTTTAAAACTAATTTCACAGTTCAGCAATATAGAATTCAAAAATAAATTGTTATTAATTAGTTTCAATAAATTGCTGTTAAGTCCACACTTAACTTGTTTTATTTTCATGATTTTTATTGCAATTATTAAATTATGTTTTAATATAATTATAAACTTTTAGTTTGCATTGAAAATTTACTATATTCATTTCGATATCTTCTATGTGCAGTTTTTTCCTTCTCTCTTTTAATGTTTTTCCAGTTTGAACAATAAATAAAATTCAAATCACCAAATGACGGAATTGAATATGATAAGAAATTAATGACCTGCTTAAGCGGACATAGTTGATTCCGTTTCAAATGAATTTTATTCCAATTAATAAAAAGGATTATAGCCAAGAGTTTAAGGTGCTCAATTTATATATATAAATATTATTATTTTTTTTGTTAAATATTTTACATTACATTACCAACGTCGCGTGTAGTGTGGATATTAATTATTATGATTGTTTAAATAGTAAAAACAAATATTTAAACTGTGGTTATCGCTTCTCGTTGGTGCTTCGTGTGGACTGTATAATAGGCTGGTGCGAAAAACAAAAAAAATCAAAAATCAATAGGGACTAGGTGTCAAAACATGCGAATGGAGAAAAAAAAATGTTTGGGTTTCCTTTAGTTCCCACAAATGCCCAAGGGATTAAATGAGTACCACTGTTGTGTTTGCGCTTTGGGATCAATAAGTCAACGAAGTTGTTTAAGGGTAGAACGAAATAATTATTTTTTTTTATTTATTTATTCACTTACGGGTTACTCCAACAAGCTTTAGTATTGATATTACATAATAAAAAAAAATTCAAATAAAAATAAAAATATATAATATACTAACTGTACTGTACTGTAAGTTAGAGTTAGTAACAGGTGATATATTTAGAGGGTTTAATTACAAAGAGAATGAGCTTAAAATAAAGCAGATCGGATACAAAATGGCCGAGTTATGTATTAAAACCTTTTATTTTTTTTGGATTATTCTAACATTTTTTACTTTATTCTGATTCACAATGCTAGAATAATCCAAAAAAAGGTAGTCCGTATTGATTTTCGATTTTTTTTTCGCACCAGCCTACTCTGTATAATGTGTAAATGCCGTTGACCCATTCGCAAAACAATATAGTTTTCGTATTTTACTTCATTTTTGAGAAATTTGAAAAATTTTGAAAAAAATCAAGTATTGGTTTGATACATTTTTTTTTTTTTT
>JAABKK020034851.1:0-14620 GCA_011634745.2 Catotricha subobsoleta
GCTGCGATAGCAACCACTGTCGTTAGGGGAGGTGTAGCGTCTGCGATAGCATTTGCCACCGATGGAGGTTCAACGTCGTCCGCTATAAGTATGCATAATTTTTGCACGGGTCGTTCTAACGTTGTAGTTCCCATCACCAATTTATTGTCAACCTTCTTTACGACCCCAATTTTGATCGTGGCTGCCCTGACTAGTTCATCTTTTCCTGTGGTAACGCTTATGACCCGTCCTACTGGCCATTTCGATGGTGGTGTATTCTCGTTTTGTATGAGCACCATGTCGTTTGGTTTGAGGTTCCGATGTATTCTATACCATTTATTTCTTACTTGAAGACTGCCTATGTAGTCATCCTTCCAAGATGACCAAAATTGTTGAAATAGCTTCTGCTGCATACCCCACAGCGTCAGCCTATTATCGATTACTTGCCGGACCTCTTCGCAAAAAGGTCTCTGAAGCGTGGATCGTCCGATTACCAAGTGTGCAGGAGTGATTGGATTTAAATCCGATGGGTCGTCACTCTGCGGAAACAATGGACGGGCGTTCATGCATGCCTCAATTTGTACTACTAGACTATACATCTGCTCTCTTGTCAATCTTCGCGAGCCCAAAACTCGTCGAAAGTGAAATTTGAATGTTTTCACTGCGGCTTCCCAGATACCGCCTTTGAATGGCGCACTGGGAACAATGAAATGCCAGGTTGTTCCCATATCAGCTAGTTGTAAATGCGGAAAACTCTCATGTTTTTGATTTTCGTGAATCAGTTCACATTGCACTTTGGATTAATAAAGTCTTTCTTTTAAATACTACCAAAAGATTTAAGTATTTTTTTTAGTAAGAGTTAAATCAACCGCAGTTTGTTCACCAAACAAACAGCTATATTATGTGCATCACAGAGATAATAGCTAGAGATGTGTGTGGATGATATTCTCAATAGGCATTTTTGAGTTTTAGATTGTCTATAAATACACTTTTAATTAATTGTCTAAATACAGGATACAGCTTTGCTATAGTCTACAAGCGTTTTTGCAATTTTGATTCGTGTATGTGTGTGTTTTTTTCGTTGATTCCGAACGATTCAATTGGTAATGCAGATTTCTCAAATGTAAATTTTACTGATACGCTTCAAGTATGAACGGTGTCCGGATTATCCCCCACTGACATAACCCCCACTTTTGTAATTACATTGAAAAAACTCCTAAATGGAGGGTCCAACAGAAAATTTACCTATGGTTTACCCCCCTTTATTTTTGAAGACGCATCTAATTGTACCCCACTTACCCCGCTAGGCTCACCCCTTGACCCCCCTCTAGAGTGTCTTTCCTCTTCTATAAAAAATTACACTATAGAGGGATCAAGGGGTGACCCTAGCGGGGTAAGTGGGATACCATTAGATGCGTCTTCGAAAATAAAGGGGGGTAGACCATAAGTCAATTTTCTGTAGGACCCTCCATTTAGAAGTTATTACAAAAGTGGGGGCTATGTCAGTGGGGGATAATTCATGTCACCATATTGTATTTATTAATGGCAAAATTAATAAAATAATAACATTTTAATTAATAATTAATAATTTCAAAAATTAAATGAATGTTTATTTTTATTGCACACATGAAATTATAAAATATCTCAACTGAATTTTTATTTAATTGCGTGTTTTTCGTACGCGTTTTAGAATCGTATTAAAAGAATTGAAGCCAATTGAATGGAATTGTAAGTAGAAAGAAGTGAATCACACATAACGAAAAAAAAAACACGTTTTATATAAAGTCTGTATATCGGACACTCTTTTGTGTGTCTATAGACTGTCTACTGCTTTAGACAATCTTAAGACAATCTAAGATAAACTATAGTCTGTCTAAAGCGATAGACAGTCTATAGACACACATAAGTGTGTCCGATATACAGACTTTATATAGACTATAGCAAAGCTATATCCTGTATTTTGAGAACTGTCTAAAAATGCATATTGGTATTGTTTACCTATTTAAACCAAAAAATATAAAATATCCGTAAATATTGTTTAATACCAGTGTTCACAAAGATGATTTTGAGCAAAGAACGTAGACAATCAGTTTTTTTCATATAAACTTCCAAATAAAATGGATGTTAACTAAAATGGTCTTTAACCGAAAATTACTGATTATATAGTTACAGAATTAAATCTAAATGTACAAATGCCAAATTGTCGCTTTTTATTTTATGCAATAATTGCTTAAACTCAAAATCTTCTATAAATAATCCATCTAAATGTTTTTTGAAGATGATTTTTACTTTAATTTTTGACTTTATAAAAATGACAAACAGAGATTTAATATTTATTTATATTTATGAATGTGGGGATGTATTCCTGATACTAATCAGCATTTTTCTGTAATAAACCATTTCAGTAATTTCCAATTTATTTCGAAGTTATATGAAAAAAACTGATCATCTGCGTCCTTTGGTCAAAATCATCTTTGCTATTTACTACTGATATTAAAATAAACATAAACATAAAAGACTATTTTAATTTAAATAAATTGATTTCATGACAACAACAAAAAAATGTGTTAATGTAATTAAACGGCAAAACATTCACAAGGGTATATATTAAGTATCTCCATTTTGATAAACAATATATTTGATAAATTGAAGCTAATTTATTGAAATATTAGCTATATACAATCAATTACTAGATTTTGATCATTGTTCGGCTAAATATCTATTCATATTGTAAACCATTTATCGCATATATTTTTCAATTTACGAAAATTGTTTTTGAGTTCTCTCTTATTACTCTCCTCGTACAAACAAACAAACAAAAAACAAAAAAACAACAACAAATCATTTTCTTTTATAATTAAGCTGTATAGCATTAGAATAAAAATCCTATTATTATAATTTTCTGCATAGAATTATAGAATAATGGTAATAATATCCATTTTTAGGTTTAAGAAAACAAGAAATTTAATTTTACGTTTATTATTTTACTTTTCCGGTATATTAAGTTTCCAGTATTGAAAATTTAATATAATACTTACTTTCTTTCCAATTGTTTCCATTATACACAATAAATATAATATTATTATTACCATTAAGAAAATAAATAAAGTGGGTTCTAGAATTTTGGATATACTTATGTAAAGATCAACCAATGTATTTACAAATAAGTTATTTTCACGTCACATTTTCATTTTTCATAAAATTGCGCTCACTTTGCTATATTTAATAATTCATTGCCTATTATATAGTAAGCATTATAAATGGTCAAGGCTCTGACAAGTTACACGCATGTTTTGTCAAATATCTTGAAAAGTAAAACATAAAATCTTAATAATTTTCTGATCGCACAATATGAAGATCCCAAAGGCCTACATTTCTTACATAGAATGTTTTTTTTGTATATTTCTGATGGTTTTCGGAGCTATATGCGTTTAAAACCACCAAATCCAGTTCGTAAATTTTGTAACGTTACAGACACTTATAGCTCCGAAACTATCAGAGATATACAAAAAAAACTTTCTATGTAAGAAATATAGGCCTTTGGGATCCTCATATTGTGCGATCAGAAAATTATTAGGATTTTATGTTTTTTTTTTCAAGATATTAGTCAAAATATGCATGTGAGTGAGTGTGACGTGACAGTTTAGTTAGTTTTTCAAATATATTTTCAACTTTTGTTTGAACATTAAATTAATTATTTTATAATATTTCCTGAATGAATAAATACTAACGCCGTTACACATTTTAAAAGTATCGATGGAAAACTCTAATCATTGTAATGATGAAATAGCGTTTTGGTCCGATCGGTTCTGGTTCAGGCAGAATAAATTATAACTTTGAAAGGCCTAACGGTGGAGTAGAATGTTGTGTAAACCAATCTCGTCCAGAAGATATACAAACATTAATATTCACAAAAGATATAATTTATTCTTCCTTAACTATACTATACTGTTCGGGCTAAAGTAAAATCGAACTAACGAGACATATCGACACGATGAAATATTTTATTATGATGCTGACGTATGCAACAAGGTAATAAGACCCTGTTTAGATTTATTTATTTATTTATGATTACTATTTTCATATTGTTACTAAATTCAAAGAAAAAATAGCTTTTATACATTTCCAATATATGAAACAGATTTGGCAATAAAAATAATGGAATGCGCTTGTTTTTACACTCCTGTGTCACAATCAAGGAAGCAATAAAATGTGCTTGTCCAATACAGTCGATAATAAATTTGTCCATTAAACAACAATCGACTATATAAAAAATTGTACTTTACTGCATTTAAAACAAACGAAAACAAAAAAAAGAAATAATAAAAAAGCATTAACGCTCTTAATTAAGTTAATTACCTTTATTTTATTATGAATTATTCTATTTCAATAAATACTTTAAAAATAAAAAAAAAAAAAAACCAAAAACAACAAATCGTTTGATGTTTTTAATTCAAGTAAAATTAAAATTAAAATTGATTCTCTGCTATTTTTTGAATTACCATTAAAACTAACTGACTTTCGAGAAATAATCTAAACAATATTTATTCTATAGAAATGCTATATAGATGTGTAATTATTGCATACCCCAGACCCATACGTACACACGGGGGGAGGGGGAGGTGTGTTAACCCCCCCCCCTGATATTTGAAAAAAATATTACCATATGTCGATTTTGGCCGAAAATAGTATTATTTTTAAGTTTTTGAACAGAAAATAGTATGTTTTTTTAAGTTTCAGTGAACTACACTACCTCGATTGTGAACAAAATAGTATCTTTTTTAGGTTTGAAAAAATTACCCAACTTCGATTTTAGAATTACCCTATCTGGATTTGTAAAATACGATTTGCATACAGAGCGGGGTTTTTTTGGCGGTGTTTTGGAAGAATTTGGAGAAAATAGTATCCTTTTTCACTTTTCCAAAATACGATTTGCACTCTGCGCGGTTTTTGAAGACTGAATTTTTTTTTTTTTTTTTGCTTGCAACTTTATTTTGAGGCCGTTTTGCAATCGTCGATGATTACCCTATCTTAATTTTTCAAATCTACCCCTCCCTGAAATCAAAAGCTTGTGCATCTATGCCCAGACCCCTAATAACCAAAGAGAAGAAAAAAAAATATCGTGTTAAAAGCATCGCAAAACATCCCATGAATATCCTGCAGGCATAAAATTATATACAGGCAACCTTTAACTTTTTTTTTTTTATTATTATTAATAATTCAATGAAAAACAAATTTATATCCTATGCGTTTTTAAAATAAGTTAGCTATGAAGTGTTATCTTTTCAATTTTCATCATAGAAAAACCGTACATAAATTTCATCTTCAATAGTTTGCGGTTTTTGTTTTTTTTTTTTTTTTTTAAATAACTTTAAATTTTGGTTGTTGTTATCATAGCGAATAAACTAACTTTTTAATGAAAAAAATGTAAGTTGCTATCGATGTTTTGTGCCAAAAATTCAAAAAAGATACTATTTTACATAAAAAAAAAACTTATGTGACCTTTTGTTTTTTATTACACATAATACTCTTTTCTTACTTTATCCATTATTTATGGCATTTTTATTTAATTCGTACAAAACAATACGAAAAGTATCGTATACGATAAAATTCGTTTGAGTTTGTGAATTGAGTCCCAGGAATTGAACCCCTGCTCGATAATAGAAATCAAAATTTTAAATATGCGATGGCGTTTTCATCCTGTTTAAAATGAGTTTTTATCCATCTTTCTCGAGAATTACACCTACGATGAGAAGGGATGTCCACGGATGGGCAAGGCTCTGAAGGTATGTGGAGAACTTCTATTTATTTCAAAACTTTTTTGAAAAAAAAAAAAAAAAAAAAAATTTGAAGCTTGTGCCAATGGATTAGCTTGCTGTTTTATATTGGTACCATATATTCGCTATTTCATGCAAATATATGTTTATTGTTAATAATACCAAATATAAAATAATGAACATATGAAATAAAATCAATACTTTGACAGTCGTCAAGTGCTATAGAAACATAACAGAGTATGTACTTATTTAAATTAGACTCAAATATCACCTAACACCCACCTCATCATCATCCATATTATATATATTATATAAATATAAGTATAAAACCATACTTCCCGTTTCTTTTCTTTTCTTTTCTTTTTTTTTCTGACAAGGCATATGGCACATGGAATATTCTACATTCTAAAGAAATCAATAGTTTCATTTTTATACAAAACTTAAATTTGCTGACGGCATTTTACATCTTTCTGTTTTTTCTTATTTTCTTATTAAAATCAATACAATGAGATAGCCTTCATTTTAATTATAATAGGCTTTAACGAGCTTAAAATTGGTAAAAAAAAAAAAAAAAAGTTTAAATAAAAAAAAAAATATAATAAAAAATCATATTTACCATATTTATCATCCACAAGTGCGAAAGGTGACATCACATGATTATTTGCACAAATATATATATGGGGGTAGCTATGCCTGAATCAAACTACATTATATATATTGTTGCTGATGTTTTGGCCTCCTAAAACCACATATACACATAAATATCTACCTATGCCTATCTATATCTATAAAAAAAAATAAAATATATGTTAACCTGAATGGATAGCATATATCATATTTATGTAGTATATGCACTGCACACGTCTCCCTATTATGTAAATTTTATATTTATGAACTCATAGAAGTACCAGAAATAGGATTCTCGTTTAAAATATATACACAATGTACATACATTGTAAATTTTATAGCTTATATACGAGTATGTGCCCTTTCTATATATTGTGTGTGTGTGACGTTGTTGTTACATATTTATATTGAATTGAGGCACTTATGGCTTAAATTTTTTTTCAAATAAGGTTCAATGAACATAAATTGGTCGGTGACATTAATTTTTATTTAAAAGGCACCACACTGTAATTTGTAATGTTAATTTTTCATTTAACTAGAAAATAGAAATATTGGGGCTATTGCAACCAATTGATTGGTTCGTTAAATTGATGGTAGAGAAAAATGAAATTCATGTGACATTTATCTTTGTGAATGGCTACCAAATGGATGAGCATAATTTTTTGTTGTTGTCAAATATTATTTATAGTTCAAAAAAAAGTAGAAGAAGAAGAAGTAAATATGTAAAAGAAGAAAAACGTTTGAGTAAACCGTGGCATATATACATAATACATATACATAGTTTTATCCAGAAGCAATCGCAACAACAACACCAACACCAACAAAATTCCTTATTCAGAAAGTTAATGGCGTAAGAATGCTTTTGCTGACGTTTTCATATTTTTAAATTACATTACCGACCATAGAAATAGAGAGTATAATATTATTATTATTTTTTTTCTTTCTTTTTAATATCTGAAGCGTTAATAAGAGAAAAAAAGGTGTTAACCCTCATTTAATATGGAACATCAAAGCATATTTCTCAAAGACCAAATGAAAGCATCGCTAGTTTAAAATATTTTAGATATGCTTTTAAAACAAATTCAAATATTCTTTAATTTTTATTATTCATACTAAGTTATGCACTAATTTATTTCTTTTTTTTTTAAAAAAAAATATACCAAAACAATACCGCGAGTGACTGCGTAAAAGTTATTTTCACCGAATATATGGTCAAGGCTCCGGATATCTGTCACATTGCACTCATACGTATGTTTTGGTCAATATCTTGAAAAAAAGAAAACATAAAATCCTAATAATTTTCTGATCGCACAATATGAAGATCCCAAAGGTCTACATTTCGTACATACAAATAAGTCTTTGTTTGTGTCTCTGATGGTTTCGGAGCTATAAGCGTTTAAAACCTCCAAACTCAGTTCGTAAAACTGTTCAACGTGACAGACACTTGTCGTTGACCACGCATGTATTCATTAGATTTGTTTTATTGAGATTATTATTTGTGATTTAAAGTCGTTGACATAAAATAGAATAAAATTGTCTAAACCTTTCAATTCAATCCATATATTTTTCTTATTTTCTTATCCTAATTAGTAAACGTAAGTTTCTATAAGCTGAAAGTAAATTTAATATTTTGAATTTTTTTTAATATAAAAATGCCAATATTTAAGAGTGGAAGTGAGCAAAGTATTTAGTAATTCTAATTTACAATAAATTACATGCGGTCTTTAAAAAAATAATCTGTACATAAATCTTATTCGCATATAAATGAAATAATTTGTGTGTTATTTTCGACACGTATTACAAATAATATTTTAGATTATACCCATAGATGCACACGCTTTTGATTTCAGGGAGATGTAGATTTGAAAAATTAAGATAGGGTAATTTTTTTCCCATTGACGATTGAAAAACTGCTTCAAAATTAAGTTGAGAGGAAAAAAAAACGGTCTTCAGTCTCCAAAATACCGCGGAGGAAACCGCACTGTATGCAAATCGTAATTTGGAAATCGAGATAATTTTCAAAAACTTTAAAACGATACTATTTTCGCCCAAATCGACATAGGGTAAATTTTTTTTTTAAATCTCAAGGCGGGGGGGGTTAACACTCCCGTGTGCACGTATGATTATACATATAATATATGTATTTTGATTTGAAATACAATCGAACGAAACGTCAAAGTGAAAAAATATGGATAAGAGAAACAAAAATCTAAATAAATGAGCTCATTATAATTGAACTCATTCAATCTTAAATTTATATGAAATAATGTTTTGTTTACACACATTTATTTTAATACATTCACCAATTCAGGACGTCTCTTTTATATATAATCTAAGCCCAGTGAAGAAATTAATCAATTTCGAATATAATTAAATCCAAATGTGCCAAGAATATAATGACCGCAATAATTTATATCAAACATAATCCATTAATATAGAAAAAAGTCATGGATCGCAACAAAAAAAAAAAAAAAAAACAAAAAAATAAGAGAAGAGAAGAAATATTAATCCTTAAACCGTATAAGTGCTGCGGCTGAAGTAATTAATTTTGTGTTAAATTGAAGATTTATGTTTAGAATTAAGAAAAAATATAAACGTATATATCTATATAATTTATACACATAAAAACTATAATTTGTATTTATATGTACATTTACATTTACTTATATTTCAAGTATTACCCAAATATTAAATAATTTTCAAAATATTAAGTTGATTATTATTAATTTTTTTTAAACCATAAACTGTTTTCATATCAATGTGTACCATAAATGTGATTATATATATATGATCATAATCAAGTCGCCTTAAGTGCATTAAAATTTGAATTTAAAATATGATTGTAGTCGAATATGTGTGTGCGCCCTTTTATAAATAAAATATGATTTATTTGAAATAAAAATAACACTTTTGAGTGTTTCAATAAACTTTTGACTATATGCACCGCATATTTAACATTAAATGTATTTTTTTTTATTTTTTACTACTATTCATGTTATTATTCATATCTATGATGTGTAGCATTGAGTTTAGTAACGCGCAGCACACAATTATAATTAAGTAATTTAAATGAAATCAAAATATGTTTAAAAGAAACATTCAGGGACAGAGTTGACAATTATAGCGATTTTAGCAAAGTTACATTATTTATTTTTGATTGTCTCTTTTTTAGTTATATAGTTAAAATAAAAACATATATTGTTGAAAATTCGGAATTAAGGTAATTGTTAAGCCTCCTTATTTCTTAGTTTTTGCTTTTTGGATTTTCATTTTCGTTTTTTTTTTTCGAATTCTAAGTATGTACAAACAAATGTAAATAATAAATTAGATGGATTATTCTGTTTCGTAAATTCAGAATGGTAGTATTGGCAGTTTGGATCAATGTAACAACTAAAAACCAAAAAACAGTTAAACGTTTGCTTTTATAACCATATTCAGGGCGGTAAGTTTCAACTTGTGTAACCCGAGCTTTTGATAAGCTTCAACTCGGTTAAACATTGACGAAACCTCCGGATCTAAGGCATGGGTTTCATGAAAACTATGCTTTAAAACCCGAGGTTTAACGTCAAGTTTAACCGATTTGAAGTTTATTAAAAGCTCGGGTTACCCACAATTCGTGGGTTCCACGAGTTGAAGCTTACCGCCCTTAGTGACGTTTCTAAACATTATTGTAATTGTAAAATGTAAACAAGAACAAATATGATACAGAAGAAAAAAACGTGTAACAAAAAAAGTTTTCGAAATAGAAAAAAAAAACGTCCAAATTACCAACTTTCTATATTTATCTACGCAAAAACAAAAACAAAAACAAAATCAACAGAAAAACAATCGCTTCATTGACAAAATCACGAAAATAATTGAATAAATAATGGAATTGATATAAAATTAAAATAAAAAAAAACATATACTCGTACATATAAAAAATGCTACGAAATAACAATAATACAACCATGGATAAAATAAAAATAAAACTAAAAAAGGTCAAAAAACTATTACTTATTATTATTATTATATATATTTTTTTCGAAAAAACAAAAAATACATAAATTTACAAGATTTAGGTCAAAATCCGCCAACATTATTTTTTTTTTCAACAATTTTTAAATAATTCTTAGTTGGCGTTGTGTGTTAGATTTTGAATTGAATTTAATTAACACTTTTATGCAGGTTTCCAGTTGATTAAACTTTGGTTATACGGTTATAATGTCACATATTTTTTATTTTTTTTTTATTTTGTGATTTTGTTTAAAATCGACACTCTGTACTTTTGATGATGAATTTAGTTAAACGGCACTATCTAAATTAAGAAGCCGACATAAGTATAGTTGAAATGATGTTGATGTTATATCTCTTTTGAAAGTAATTAACTAAAATGCAAATAGCTTTTCTATGCTATACAATAAACCAAGCTTTCGAATGATTAATAACATAAAATTTTGCAATTAAAATGAAGCTATAACACTTACTATATGATATTCCAATATAAATTTTTACCTATTATTACATTATAAAACAAAAGCAAAACACTTTTTTTCGTTTTTCATGGACATTGCATAATAAAATATATAAAACGTTTTAATTAGAAAATTTAGTCGTACTCTACTTAGATATGTGAATGGGTTTTTAATCCATAATATACTGTTGGAGTTTTAGAATTGATTGGTTTCATTTGAACACGAATATTTAATCCTGTCAACTGGTATAACCGTATATACTTACTATAAATGCATAACCATTAAATTTATTTAATATGAAATGAATGCGGGAAAAGCCTTTTGATATTATTTTGTTCTTATATTAGTTTCATTTGGAGCTTGATCCATTTAGTTATTCTACCAGATACAAATAATTTTTATTATGGAAAAACATGGTCCACAAACCAGGCCGTGGAAAACTTCTATTTTAAAAATAGATGTTCTTAATTTTTTTTTTTACTGATTTCTATGAAATGCGATCACTTCAGTATCAAGCATACAATGCATGTCGATTGAATTATCGCCAAAAAACCGAAAATAAAGGTTCCTTATTATTTCGATTCTTTGGCGATAATTCAATCTAAATGCATTGTATTGTTGGTTTTTTAGATTCTAAAATATTGTTCTAACCCAGCTTAATAGACAATAATGATATTGAAGTGATCGCAGTTCGTAAAATCAGTAAAAAAAATTAAGAACCACTATTTTTAAAATAAAAGTTTTTCAAGCCCTGCTACAAACATTAAAAAAATGTAAAACAAAAAACAGAAAAGAAAAATATTCTAAGAGAAATAGATTGAATTTTTATTTATCCACTTATATCGTATACAACTACCCCTCTATCAGGTATTCAAAACTGGTGTTAGTTGATTTTGTTCAAAAAAGTGTTGTATCTTTTTTATTTTATTTTTTTTGCATTATAGACCACTTCCCGGTGACAGCTGCCCTCCAGCAGTTACATAGTAAAGCACGGGAGAGTTGTAAACGAAATCTTGAAACTATTCCGTTCTTTCTTATACAGCTGGAGGGCAGCTGTCATCGGGGAAATTGCCTTATTGGAAAACTATCACTCTGTTAACTAAGTATATGGTTCAAAAGAATATCTTTTTCACCATTTTTCAGGTGATAATCTTTTATTTGGTTCAAACGATTCATTTTTTTAAATTTCCCTATCCGATATCACAAATATGGTTCATTCCAGAGAAGAAATAGTGTTTGCATCTATGGCCTAGCCATAAACTCAAAATGCTATATTGAAAATAAAAATTAATGATTTGAATTGAATTGATCATTATTCATTTCATTTTATTTTTATGTTTTGATGGCACTTAAAATAACTCTTTAATGTTTTTAAATATACGTATAATTTTGTATATATAGAGAGTTAGTTACATATGGGTATTTAGACAACAATAACAACAACAAATTAACTATCATAAAACTGAAGCAATTAACCAAATACTAAATTGATAATATTTGAATTAATAGCATGTCCCATTCAATAAATAATTCTGAATAGTTTCTTAAATATTATTTAACACAGGTTCTATTCACTTTCAATATTTTACCACAATATCTGTGATAGAAATGACATCACACTTGTTTAATAACTTAGAGATTGCCGCCAGCATATCAAAAATATATTTAATTTTCAAATTATATTTAGCTGAGAGATCTTATTTTGTTTGAATCAACGATATATATATTAATGAATAATTAAATCAATGCACCAGAAGTATTATTATGTTAATTTAGAAACATCAAATACTGTGGTCTCCAACAGTTATGAATGGAAAGCATACCATTCTTTCATATGTTCATTCGTATTTATAGTATATGTGTTTTTTCTTTTTATGACTATTTATAGATAAAAATGTGTTTTATTAAAAGTGGTGTGTTGCAAGTTAAAAGAAAGAAGAAAGAGTAAAGAAGAAAATTATTAAAACACACAAATTAAAACTATTTCTAATTCTGGTTTCTGAACTGATGTAATAAAAAATATATATATGTATCTTAATTTCGAACAATTAAATAATTTTAATAGAAAACAAGAAAGACTATTAAAATTGGATTAGCATTCAATTTATTTATATGCACTACATGTAAATTGTAGGGGGCACTTGTTCCCGAAATTAGACGGGGGGGGCAGACAAAACAAGCTGCCAATTAATTGGCATACTACTTTATTTTCTGTTATATACTTACCGCCTATACTTTATCTTATTTTACGAACAATAAAATACATACATTTTCTATAACAAAATATTCTTTCACAATGTTAGAAAAATCTTCCACATGAAAGTCTTATAAATATCTATAAGATGTAGAAGATTTTTATAAGATGTGGAAGATTTTTGTAAGGTGTGGAAGATTTTCGTAAGGTGTGGAAGATTTTCGTAAGGTGTGGAAGATTTTCATCAGATGTGGTAGATTTTTTGTAAGGTGTGAAGTTTGGAAGGTGTTTCACATATAAAACCTTCCGTTTCACATCTAGTGCATAATTAATTTTATATAATGTTTTCATTATAATGCGAACGGAGACACACTTGTATTATAGATTGTTATATAATATCATATTATATAAAAAAAATCTAAATTTATTATTATTTTCCTATAAAACACTTTACGCAAACCAAAATAAATAAACAAACAAACAAACAAAAAAATAAATAAATAAATAAATAAAAAGACGGAAAGAAAAAGAAAAAAGAATGAAGAAATGGCTTAATGAAATAAATGAATTGGAAGAGAAAAGCCGGTATTGCTCAACTGACTGCATCAAAATTGAATGTAGATAATCAGCAAATTAACGTATATTATAATATATTAATTCATGCGGCACCTTTACCTAACCGCACATCATATATATTATATATATATACAATATTTTTCGTGTATTTATTATTTATACTTACTTCACTTACCAATTTCTTATTTTTTTTTTTTTTTTTTTATATATCATTCTCAAAAAGTTACATTATTATTATAGGTTTTTCTTCAAAGCAAAGACTGTGTTTTTTTATTGCTCAATTGATCGGTCAATAACTTGCTATTTTTTCTTCTTTTTTTTTTACTTTGGTTGTAAAAACTTAAATATAGAATTTAATGATCATATTATGAAGTACATGCGTACAAAGAGTCCCAGCACTAACCCATAGCATATAAACAGTTCAATCTAAATATTATATATATAATTAGATAGGGCTGTCCTTATTTTGCGATTTGTGATTTTCTTTAAATGGATGGGCATTAAATCGTTTCATTACATCTAAAAATGACACATATGAGTTTTGGAGTCAATCGGATCACGGCAAATGGACCCGGAAGATGCAAACGCATTATATTTTTCGATTTTTTACTTTGTAAATATGGTTTCGAAACGGTCTCTGAAACCATCCTTGAAACCATTTTGGAAACCAAAAAAAAATCTGAAATCATTTCTAAAAGCCATTTCTGGCCTAAGTTTAAATGGTTTCAAATTATTTTGAGATGAATTCAGTCCGAATATGGCTTTTAGAAATGATTTAAGAAATATTTTTAAAAAATGTTTCTAAAATGGTTTCAAGAACGATTTCAGAAACCGTTTCTGAAACTGTTTCTGAAACTGTTTCAGAAACCATTTCTGAAACAGTTTCTGAAACCATTTCTGAAACCGTTTCGAAACCATATTTTCAAAGTGAAAAACCGAAAAATATAATGATTTGACAATAAGTATGTAGTAGTGAAATAAACTCAGCTTCTAAAAATCTTCAAAATTAGCTG
>JAABKK020034862.1:0-14619 GCA_011634745.2 Catotricha subobsoleta
GGATTTTTCATACTTTTGAGCCATCTCGGAGAAAAATCGGGGCGCGCAACCCCCTTTTCGCATGGAACGCTCTTAAACGATAGCAATATTAAAAGTTAGGAATGTTTGGAGAAAGATTCATAAAGCTTTTTAAATTTCAATTATGAATTTTGTTGTTTGTCAGTTTCGAAAAAAAAAACAAAGTGATTTTTAATCTTTTGTGGGCACGGGCGCCGACTCCAGCAGAGCTCTAAGGCACAAGCATCTCATTGCAGCAAATACTTAAGACTCATTAGTATCGAAGAGCCTTGCATAATGATATTAGTTGTAAAATGAATCAAAAAAAAAAAAATAAAGCAAATAATAATAATACAGGAATAATAATAAATAATTTCGAACTGAAAATAAAAAATTATGCATTTTTAAGAATCTTCTTTAAGCTAAATTTTTTAGTATTTAATAATGATGCACGAACCTAACATTTTAACGTACCTGCATATATTTTATATGACTAAATATTAAAAACATTTCGATTATAATAAAAATAAAAATAAAAGGTAATTTTCATATTAATATTATAATAATAAATTTTAATGTAATTTAAAATACAATTGAATAATATTTATTTTTGATATTAATTAGTTTAGTTCTTCGTTCTTATCGTTTTAAATACAAAACATTATATATATTTATTATGTTATTGTCTTATTGAAAAAGCCACTTATATTTATATATTATATAAACTATATTGAAAAATGAAAACCATCTAATATTGTTATTATTCTATCAGTTCTTTTTTTTTTAGGCCAAAGACATTAAAACCTTAAGACCTAAGAACTCATTAATATCAAAAGCAAATAGAGAATAATCTTAATATAAACAGTTGTAGATTAATTTTCACTTAGAAAACGTATCAGAATATGTATCAAAATTAGCATTTACAGAGTTAATTCATTAAAGAAGTTATTTACCCACGTATTTTGGCAGCCCCACATTGTGAAATTCACAATGTCAGAGTTACATTCTCGTATTATGAGTCTAAATTATTTCGTATAAACGAATTCTTTAATAAAATGAAAAAGTCTTTGATGAACAGAGTATATTCTTTATCTCAGAATAGGGTCAATACAACAAATATAATGTATCGATAAATTTCAGTCTCTCCAGCTCTCGGAAGGTTTGTATTAAAGAAATCCATTAGGAATTTCTAATTATGCTGGCATTTGTATATTTATTTACTTTCCATTAAGTAATTAGAGAAAAATTGAAAACAGAAATGCATATAATTGCAGTTTAATACGATTCAATTAATATTAATCTATATTCTGACCTAAATTTTATTCTCTTAAGAAACGTTATTATTATTACTACTATTCTACAATCATTCTGTACACGTAACTAAGTGATTAAGTTAATAACTTATAATTGAAAATATAAATAAAATATCAATTTTATCTTGAAAATTACAACAATTTTGCATTTATGTTCTGTTGAATTGAGGTTTTAAAATAAAATACATATAAACACTATAATATAAATCAAAAGATTATAGAACTAAAGTTACAGACAAAGATTTTTGCACGCACATACCACAGCATCTTAACGATATAATGTCATTCATTTTGTTAAACTATTCGGCGTTAATAAACAAACGTAAGAGATTAATATTAATTTTATATATCTGTTTATTTATTTTTTTCTTCTACGTTTTCAGATTCATTAGAAGTTATTTATTACGCAAGATCGAAAACTAAACGCTTTTAAAAAAAAAGTGGAGCAATATTCAAATGAAAGAAAATATAATGAATTAATATTTTAACGGTTCATTAAAATAAATATCTTTATTACGATGCTTAATTGAAGTATTCAATCAACTAAATTTTTAATTTTTTTTTTCTTTCATTTTTGTTAATTATAATGAAATAGTTCGCTTACAGCATAGCCAATAGTCGTTTTCGATTTATTATCGCGGGTTAGTTGCACGGTATTGCTCGATATAGCTCAAATTATAGATTAACTTCAAGTTTATTCGGGTAACATATTTATTGTGTGATAAAAATGATAAATTCTTTGTTAAAATCATCATCTCAGTCTCTATCTTCTGAAAATAATTTGAAAACATTAATTCCTCAAGCAGAATGACATGTTTCAGAGCTATATGTCATAGGTTGCAGTTAGAATATCAGCTAAACGAGAGGTTTGAGGTTAAAATGACCTAAGACCGACTCCCATTTATTTTAAAATATTCAAATTTTCTCCATATATCATTACCCCCACTGAGCGCTCGAAAAAAAAAAACAATTTCAGCGTAAAAGTTTTAAAAACAAAAAAGTATTTTCAAGTGCGGAGGGTTTATCACATTAAAATATCGTCCTTTCAGTGTAACAATATTATTATACAATGCTACGCTATATAGAATATAGTATAAATATGTGATACATACCTACCAATGAATGTAAATATAATGCAACAAGCTCAACCCCACATTGTTCTGATTTTTCTACTTTTCTTTTTTTTTTGCCGCAACTTTACTATTTAATTTGAATCTTATAATAGTTAAACACTGAATCTTTTATATACTGAAATTGATAAAAATTATTAATAAGTAATTATGAAAACGTGTTTGTTTGAATATCGATTGATATTCGCGGATACTCTTGGATATGATTATTTCTATTCTACTAACATTAATCGAAAACGACTAAAGATTAAATAGCTTAATTCTGGCAGCTGTTTCTCAAAACCCTTACTTATTTAATAATACACATTTATTTGGTTTTGTAGAAGAATAAACAAATATTAAAATAAAAATAAAAATAAAAATGTTTGTTACACACAAGTTATAATTCATGGAGCAACAAATAAAATGAATAATAAATTTGATTTAAACAGAAAATTATATAAACTAGAGCATATTTTATGTACATTAAAAGTAAAAAAAAAAAGAACGAAATATTATAATATGTACTGTTGTACATGATTGCACGTGTTGCGTTTTGGCCGACTTATCTATATATAAGTTTAGAATTAGCAATATATGCAATAAGAAATTAGAATACTATATTAATGCGTAACCGTTGTTCATTACACAATTTAATATATATAAAAATAAGTTACTTGAAACAGATGGCCATTCGTATATAAGTATTTTCAATATTTCATAAAATAAGAGGCCGTAGTTCAAATATCTAAATAGAAAATGAAACAATTACATTACAATACATATTATGAAATTTTACTTTTGTCGTTATTATTAACTCTTTTATAAGATAATAAGAGAGTCTTTAGAATAAAACAACAGAATTTGGAAAATAAACACCATTGGCCTAATCTTTTGTGGACATATGGTGTATTTAATTAAATGGTAGTCTGTGTCCTACTTCGTCCAACATTATTAATTAATAATCATAATTGCTAATTCAGATTATATTCGCACATATTCTAAAGCAAACAAGCAAATCTTTAAATACCATTTCCAAATTTAAGTTCATATAATATTTCAGTGTGTACAGTGACGGTGCTAAATAAGACTCAGGACTTAAATAAAGGTTTTTAAATTGCTGAGAAGGAAAAAAAAAACAAATGGTTTATTTTTACGACAAAATAAAATTGCAAAGTGTTTAGGTAAATATACGAATGATATTATTATTAAATAATGACTCAAAATAAACCATAAATAACAATTTAACGTAACTATTACTCATTTATTAAAAATGACATAGGAATTTCAGAAAGTGCTTAATTTAGACAAACGACATTTTTCACTGTGCGACTCCGTAACTAGAAAATTTTATTGTTAATTTAGGTAAATTAAAAATTTAAAGTTTATTCACATCACAGGAAAAAAAACTGTGTAATTTTCTAAAACTAATAGCAAATAATTTGAATTTAAAAAGAAATATTATTGTTTAACATTGAATTTTTGCGTAAAATGTCTGTGTGTGTGTGTGTGTGTTGATTGCATGTATATGAATAGAGAATTGAAATGGTTAAGTGGTTGGTTATAAGTATTAGTACTAGAAAATGCAACCATTTCCGTCGTTATAAAAATTGTTGATATATTTTGATTAGCATTTTCAAGAGTAATAAAATAATAAGAAATTACAATTAATTAATAAAACGACTCGTGCCATTTTAATGTATTCAAACGCCCACGCATGCTATTTTAATTATCTTGAGAATTATGGTGATTTGAATTCGTACAACAAGTTAAATACCTATCGCATAATAATTGAACATTTATATACTCGTATACTCCTTTTTTTTTTCATTTTACTTTTGCTGTTGTTATGTTTATGCTTATATAAGAATTAAGATCGGTAGCAATGGAATTGAATAGCCTTTAGCGGCAAAATGTACATAATTTAACAATGATATGTAATGCATTTACTGAATATTTCTTTATATTAAACAATTGGTATCTATTAGATAAACTGATAGAAGAACAAACAGGATGAAATATTTTAACTTGATGTTTGTATACAAAACATAGAGGATTATACAAGAATCAAGAGGATAAGAAAACAACGTTCCTATTATTTTTCTTGTTGTCACTAAAAGCAGTTAAACCTTTTTTTTCTCTCACGAAAATGCTTATCTCAAATTTTAATTAAACGTCGCTCTATCCTCTATAACTTCCCAGTACCCCAATTCGCTATACTTAAACTAACATTTTAAAGTTTTCGTTTATGATTTTACTGCAAACATTTATGGATAATCCGAGGTAGGACTAATCAAGTGAACGAATGTAGAACCAGTTTATTACACAATTTTTTTGAAGAAATATTTAAAATATGAACTATAATAATTCAAAAATTTAACCTCAGTGCAATATCTATATGGGCCCGTGCAAGAAATGATTAAACAAGCGAGCTCTGTTAATATACCGGAACGTTTGCCGCGTATTTTCGAATGTTAAACATTAAAGTTTACATACAAAAAGCGCATAGTCACAAATTAATATTTCAATTTTATGAATTTATTATGGTTGTGAAGATAATTTAATTGGCAGTACGACTAAATAAATGCAATAAAAACAGGAAAATCAAAGTTTTATTTGGAAAGTTCAGTCTACTTTAGTAAAAATAAAAATATACGCAGTCAAGTATTTTAATTATCAACTGTATATAATTAATTCATCACGTGATTTGAGAAAAACATCAAATAAATTAATTGATAATTATAATTATGTTTAAAAAATGCATGTTAAAGTATTTGAATAAAACACAAATGAGAGTTTTATTTTTATTATACCTATAACTATAATACCATTCATGTAAAAATTTATAAATGTCATTAGATACGTACTAGGGTGGTCCTTATGGAGAAAAAAGATTTGTCTTGAATTTTCGGTTTCACTCCCCCCATTTTTTAATTAATTTTAATTTTTGGATATGAAAATGAAACGTGCAAAATATGGAGTCGATCGGAAGAAGGGAAACCGTCCCCAAGGTAATGAAATTTTCTATGAAAAACTGATAAAAAAAATATATGAAAAGGTACAGATCTTTACTAAAAAATCGTTTATTTTTTTTGGAAAAAATTAAAATTTCAAATTCTTTTTATAGGTAAGTACGCTATTCAGACGTCCATTTAAGTGCATAATGGTTGCTGAGATACCATCTATTAAATATCCATCTATTAGGAATATACAGTTTTTGTAGTTCGTGAGACATTAAACACAAAAATAAACCTCTAAATAGCGTATCTATAAATGGAATTTAGAATTTGAAGAGAGAGGAGGCACAGTTTTCTCACATCCGATCGACACCATATTTTGCAGATTTCATTTATGAAGGAACAAAATAACGGGTTGAGACCAATAAAATTCAAAACTTCAAAAATAAGGACCACCTTAATAAGTACTCAGTATATTGGTTGTAATGTATAGATTACTAGTAGGTACTTGAAAAATGAAATCGGTTTGATTTGTATGGAGTAGATTTGATACTGACAGATTCGAATTTGTAAACATTTTTAAATGAAATTAACAAAAAGATTAAAATAATTTCTTTACAAACGACAAACAAAGTGATGAACAGGTGTTTACTGTTTATGTTGTGTATTTGGCAGAATTTATGATAAAGATTCATTGTACGTATAAATTTCAATAGCCACCGACTTAGTTTCTTTTCTATACACAATAATTCTCGAGGTATTTTTTTTTTGTCAAGCCCACGCACTAAAAACCGTCCATTGACTTATTTTTAAATCTACATAAGAATCATAATTGGAGTGCAATGCGTGAATATTGTCGTGAGCAACCACAAGTATAATTTCAATTTATTTGAAACTTACCATTTGTTGTTGATTTTTTGGCTTTTTAATTAAATCAGGTACTTTGAACGAAGTCACAGCTTCAATAACATCAGCTAAAAGAAGACCATCTCTACAATCAGCTGATAAATCAGCCACCTTTTTCTTCGATTTGGCTCTTTCCAAATAGTAATTGGCCCAATCCGTGTAAATCTGAAACAAATTTCAAAGGAATTTTTTTTTTTTTAATAAAAGTTACTGTCACCAAACCAAAAAAAAAAAGAATAAAAAACAATATATATATTTTTATTGCTGCTGATGTTGTGTAGCTGGTAGCCTGTAGGTATGCCCGATGACATCATAAATCAATGTTCTGTTTTTTTTTTTAAATTTATTTATTTGTATCTAAATATAGATTTGAAATGACCTAAAAAAAAAACGCAATTTTTCATTTTGTTATTATGCGCTTGTAACGTATTTCGTTTTTAACTAAATTTAGTTTAGATTATAGACAAAATACTAAAAAACAAAATAAAAGAAATAATAATAAATGTTTTGTGGCGGTAAGTCTACCTAATAAATATTGGGAAATGTTATCGTTAATTGCTTTTTATGTTTACACGTTTGTTATCTTAAATTAACGAAATATTTTCAAAATCATTTAAAACCTACACTGCGCGCACCAGCCGACCGTGCACAATATACAGCACACCAACATAATATCATATAGAATTATGTCGAAATAAATAAACAGATTTTTTTTTTTTTATTATATATTTATATATGTAGCAGGCAGCGTAAGTGTATATATATATATGAAGCAGCAGCAGTAGTTTTAAGTTGAACGAAGGCGAGGTAAATAGGCATCAATTTGAATTGGTTTATATTAGTTACTTAATGAATATTTCTTTTCTTTTTTTTATTATTTTTAACTATTTTACTTTGTTGCGTTGAAATATAAAATTTTGTTTGGCTTTTAATGTTAATTTGCTTTAAATTTACTATAACTTAAAAATGTTAGTAAAGAAAATGTATTATTACATCGTTTTAAGTAAGAAAATAATTTGAGAATTCGATGTAAGAAAATTGTATATATGGTTACACATTAGCTGAACTTTCTACGCTAAATCAAAGATATTTCATTAACAATTAGTCGAATCATTTTCAGGTACAAGGGACCATCCATAATTATGGATTTATAAATGATAACAATTTTTGCTGCAGAAAGTTTTAGTTCATCTCTCTGTTAGTTTCTGAAATATTTTTGTTAAAACGTTTAATACAACAGCAATGAAATTAGATAAATTACAATATTTCCTAATTGTTTAATGTTCAATATCCATTTAATTAAACGTTATATTTTCTTTTTCCTCAATTTACAATATCTGCTATCCGTGTCTCCTCCGAAATATAAAAATTAATTGTTTAAATTCAGTAGAGCCACAAATATAATAATTAATCATAAAATAATTTGAGCATTTGTAATACAATATTTTTACTTCAATAAGCTACATGACTAAATGATCATTAATATTATGATGGTCCCTCTTATGTTTTCCATTAACTTTACGAAAACTTTGAAAATATTGCAATATTTTATTCGTTTATAAAGAGAAATAATTTATTATACTTTTTCGACTAAACTATACGAAAACATATTATCAATCGCTAACATTAATCTTTGTCTCTTTCAAGTCAAAAGAAATAGAAAAAAAAACATAGGTTTTTTTCTATTTTTTATAAGTTGTGATATGCTTTCAAGCAAAATTTCCATTAGAAAGTAAATCAATAAAGCTAAATAGCTGGAAAAAAAATGAACAGGTGATTCTGATGTTCGTTATAAGTAGTAAATGTTGAATTCTCTTCAGGAACAAATACAATTTTAGAATACTTTACCCACCAAAGAAAAATAAATACATTACATTCGTAATTTTTTTTATTCACTACTCACGAGTCAGATGTTTAGAATTAGATGATTGACTCAGACACACAATGAAAGTTATCTTAGCTTGGTAGAGCAAATGGTGGCCAAAGTATTAAACGAATCAACGCTCTTCGTCTTTCTTGTTTGACGTTTGACCGAAAGTTCGATAGCAATTGTTTGAAAATACTACTCAAAACTTTTCAATTTTAATTCTCCAAAGCAATATAATTTCCTTCTATACAATTTAAATATGTATTTAAAACTTATGAATTTTGACCCAATTTTTTTTCTCGAAATTATGAACCAAATATGAGTCGGCAGGAATCAAAACTCGCTAATTACACTTTTGAAGATTTTTTCAATCCGCATAAAAATGGATTTCATGAAATTATGCAAAAATGCGTGTTGAACATTTTAACCACTTTAACTAAAAATTAAAAAAAATAAAAATTGTAATTAGCGAGTTTTGATTCCTGACGACTCATATTTCACTTATTCCTTCTTCTGTTTTTCTTCTTTTTTTTAGAATTGCCGCTGAGTGACTAGATAATGTCTCAAAAATATGTATATTTTATGAATATTATCCCTTAGGTCGGTAGTCTATCTAAATAAATAGATATTGGCCTGAGTACACTTACCTTACATTAGCTTGATCATAAAATATTCATAACCACCAAGTAAAGAAAAAAAAGGTCCACTAAATTTAATCTAACACAATTGTATATTTACAACTTCCTATTTCTATGATAAAAGCATCATTTCTCCTTTATTTTTATATGGATTATTCATGCGTTTATGTCTCGTACGTGCATGATGACAACAATAATAGGCTTTGAAAGAAAATAAGAAAGAAAAAAAAATTGAATTTAGGTTGATAAGGTGGAAGAAAACATAAGGATGAATAAGTTAATCTTATTGAGGGCGATGGATAAATCCACGTATAATACAAAACAATGGTACCACAGCGTCTACATTTTCCATTTCTGCATTTGTAGTACTGCAATTTATTGAAGTATAATTCTATTTCATTTCATGCAATGACAAGTAAAGTAAAATCAATCGTCTTATACTTTTATGCGGATATAGAGAGCGAAACATATTTATATATTTCAGTTTATGTATTAGAGTATTTATTTTTTGGTATTATAAGAAAACAAAAACAAACCTGAGGTAAATTTTTTGCATGATTGATAGACACATCGTCGTTTGAACCTTGCGCACTTACACATTTTCCAAGCATTTTCTGCTACTATTTATGATGTTATTTTGTAGGTATTTCTACGCTACTATTTTATTATTGATGCCACATATTACATCATCAAAATAAAATGCGCGAACCACTCCAACGCCAATATTTATGATACGACCACAAAAAAAATAAAAATAAATAAATAGTAATGTTCAACTGTTGAATTATATTGCTAGTACAAGCATCGTAAACATTATAACAAATAGAAATACTTCCACATCGTAATTTCGTTTGAAAATCATTTTTATTTTTAATGTTATTTTTTCGATTGTAATTTCACTTTACTTTTTAACACAATTTTAACACATGCAAATTGTGCAAAATCTTTTATCCAACTATAATATCGTCTAAATTCTATTGGCAGGTAAATTATCTACATGAGAACAATCGAATATATTATGAATTATGCCCAACATTTTGTGGTGTGTGTGCGTGTATGACAATGGATAATGGAACGGAAATATTAAAAATTGAAAAATACAACAATCATAATATATATATGACAATATATTGTTGCGTGCCATAAATCCATTCATCAAAATATTAAACCATTAACCAAATATTAGCACAACTCTAGATTATAGTATTTATTTGTAATACCGAAAATACTATTATTAAATTGATGGTCTTTTGGTTTTTCTATAGAAGAATAAAAACTAAAACCGTCACAATATATATTCAAGCACACAATATTAAAGCTAATTAAATGTTATTTAATTAAACTGCTAGTTCTCGTATGTTGGAATAAAAAACAATACACAACACGCCTACTATTTATCCGTTTTCAAATAAAATAACTGAAATGATAGAGCGGTTAGAAGAAATTCTGAAACTAAGATATATAAATATAAATGGCTATTTTATGTGTAAATTTATAGTTCGCGGTAGCATAAAGAAAAAGCGATATCGTCGTCACCGTCAACAGTTAGCTATTTCCTTTCCACGTAACTTCGTCAACAATGTTTTTATTTATTTTTTTTATTATTATTTTATTTACATTTTCTGCTTTTCTATAAATCTTACTTTGTAAAATGGAAAATCATTAAATTTTTTTTAATATTTTTTTTTTCTATTTCCAATACCTATGCAATGCTTATCTGCATCTCGTAAGTGCATTTAATGGATCCATTCTAAACATTTGTCTATTTTTAATTAAAATTTAATAAACTTTTAAATCAACAGAAACAACCGTAATAAAATTGTGACAGATAATTAAATTTGAAACGAAAATAGTTTGTTTGATCCAAAAGATTTTAATGGACTTAACTAGTTTTTTAAATGCATAATTGAAGCTGTGTTTCATATGTGTCTAGAACAAACTATACTTTTAGTACAATAATGTGTATCTTATTGTCAGTGTATTTAAAATTATTGATACGGAACATATAGAAATGTTGAGGTCCTTGACCTTAATATTTTCCTTATACGTTTTTTCACTCTTTTGACACCTCCATTAGAATAAATACAAATATAAAACAATCAAGAAATAGAATTTATGTTTTATGAACATCAAATTAACAAAACGAAATTTGAATAATGAAAAAAATCTATAAAAATAAAGTTTCCCATAAATTTTCATCTACCTGTGAAAAGCAATAAAATCTAATTAAGTGATTGCATCTCATTATCAAACAATAAATCACCTAAATTGAACAAATAATTTCTTAACCATATGCTAAGTGCGAGAAAACATTATCATCCAACACGATGAAATTGTGTGCGTGATAAAATGACAAACCTCATTGACGACGCGCTTCCTCTTATTTTTACTCTTATATTTATTTACATTATAATTTATAATGCGTTATAAACGTCTATTTATCCCTATAGAACAATCCATCTATACCGTGTATTGCCATCGTTGGCGCATATAAATATAAAAATAAAATATAAGTAAATGAGTAGGAAAGCAAGAAAACAAAAAAATAATACAGAAAATTATACTCGTATATCGTAAATAAATAGAATATAAAAATAAATGAAATAAAGTGAAAGAAGAAAAGCATCGCGCATCGCCCTAGTTACAAATCGACAAAAAAAAAATATTTCCACTCATAAAATTAGAGGAAAATTGAGTAAGATGAGATGAGAATCGTCTGTTGTCGTCATTATAAATTAATAAATAGAAAATATATTTCGCAATATGATGAGGTACCGAAAATATTGATAGCAACGTCAACAACGGTCATTCATAGAAGTATGGCAAAGTAAATAAAACATCTCACTAAATGAGAAAACAGGAAAGAAAAACATATGGCACAATATAACGATTCCAAAGGTAATTGAACTGTTCATTGAACAAATATAGATGATCTATTTATTGCAAGGTTTACGATTTTATTTATTGCTTTTTCAAGTCAAACTTTTTCTTTTTTTAACTCTCTGAATGATGTCTAGAAGATAATTCACATATCGAATTCTAGTTGAAATGTTCATTTTAAAATCTTGACCTTTAAATTCGATTATAAAACATAATTAAACACATAAATTCTAATTCACTAATTATTTAAAATCAATATAGCGCAATTCAGATATTCATTCAAGTCATAAATTAAAATCGTAATTATTTTTATGGGTTAATAACATTCGATTTATAAAATTTTTCAATTGGATTTTTATTATGCAGATCCGTATAGCCTTCTTATTGCGATTCACAAATATAGTAAACGAATCGACAAAATCACGATATATAACATTTCAGTTGTACACGCGTTTTAACATTTGGTAACATTAAATCATATGTAAGTAATATTGTCAGACCGAAAATCATAGAAAATTTTCCAAACAACCGTATTAATGAAATAGCGGCACACGACTAAAAATTGTGAGTATAGTTCAATTTTAGAATAAAGCAAAAATACATTTAAATTCAAACATCCCATACACCAAGAATAAAGTTAAATAAAATCAACAAAAAATAAAAATCATCATAGTCGTCATCATCATAGATTCGACTTCTATATATGAAAACTTTAGTGAACTTAAAATATAATATATAATATATTTATAAAATATGTAAAAAAGTAATGTAGCAGAGCAGCCAAGCCAAACTATAAACTCGAAATTGTGTGTACTGTGACTTGTTGTGAGTATATTATGTACACGTCGCCGTCGTCGTCTCTCTGATGATGATTCGGTTTTAAAAATTATTATTTCTTTGTATATGACTTGGTATGTACAAATCTTCTATTACTTTGAAATGACATTACATTTTCTTCCGTTGATGAAAATGATGAAAAAAAATTATTTTATAGGGCGATTTCAATATAGTTTCCTGGTGGCTTGTGTAGCTACACAACAAAGAGGAAGAAGATAATAATGATAAATTAAATTATGGAGACATTTATTACCTTTGCAATAAATATGGTCAAGATAGATTGTATTCGAGCACATATTCGGTCAGTTAACAGTTCTATATTAACCATAACCACAGACTTATGGTTTAATTATTTTTTACCACACCACTAAATGTGGATAAAGCAGAAGCGCGATTATGAATCTAGGTAGAGAATTAATGTATTAAAAAAAAAAAACAAAGAAAAAGCGACAAGTAGTGAGTACTTTGTACTTCTATATATAATTGAACGGTTTCTTTTTTTTTAAATTTAAAATTTAAAATTTATTCAATTGTAAATTTGATGAATCTCCTCCGTAATTACATTTTTTTTTTATTATTATTAACCAGTTGACTAAAAATTGTGTAATGCATGTCAGTTCTATCAAAAAATTATTTAGGTCGAAAAAAGGACTATAAAATCTTGTTCACATTTGACATAGTAATTATGCGTTCAACTGACATTCTGACATTTTTTTTTCTACTAAGTCCATAATTAGTTAAATATGAAAAATGTAATTTTAATATGGATTTCTTTATGAAAAGAAAAACAGCATACTTAATCAGGGAGCTTAGCAATAAGCTATAAAAAGCTGATTTCATTTTCGTTAGAATTCAGTTTCGTAAAAACCTTTACATTATTCTAATCTATTTTTTTTTCTGTAAGCTTCGCACTTTCAATGAAAGTCTTAAAAATAAATCAAACGCTATTAAAGTGGATCGGATTAATTGATCGACAAAGATCAAACTATTTGGTAACGATTATTCATTATGGTTGTTTGTTATTTCTCATGATATTAATTCTGCCATCAATTGCCTACTTCATAAAAAATATCTCGGATGTAGCAAAAGCTACAGACTCTTTATACATAATTGGAATTCTTGCAATGCATATCGCGAAATTCGTATGTAATTTTCGAAAAAAGAATAAAATTAAACGTATCTTAATTGATTTGCAACAAATCATTGATAGAGGTAAGACTAATTAAGAATCGTACAAACATAAAGAAAAAGGATAGTTTTGTTGTGACCGTATTTCTTTTTACTTATATTTTCAGAAATATCAACAACAGCTTTTCATCATTACAGCATTGCTGAAAGAAAATCTATATCTATAACAAAGATTTTTTTGATAATTTATTTTACATCAATAACATTTTTCTTGATTATTCCAATTACAGTTGTATTCATGCATTATATTAACGGAACATATACACCGAATGTATGGGAACTACCCACTTTCTTAATGTTAGTTGACAAAAATATTTAAAAAAAAACATGTTTCGATATTTAAATATCTATTGCAGAATGCCATTTAATATTTACACGACACCTGGATATGAACTGAGCTATTTGCTGTGTGTTTTGGCTGCATATGCAACTGGATTTATATCATCTACGGTTGATTCATTTTTTATTGGTTCCAGTTTGTATATTATTGCTTGTTTTGGTTATTTAACGGAGATAATTCAGTGGTTCGATCAGCAAAAGTGCGTTGATTTAATATTATTAATTTGATTAATTGAATGGAGTGATTTTTTTTTCTTACAGCCATATCCAATTTAAGTTTCTAGTTTGTTAAAATAGAAAAAAATTAAGCACCTAACCATTGAAAATGAATGTTTTGTAAATTTTCATTCACGAAAAATTTATTTTCAATGACTGTGAATGGGTGGATATGGATATGGATGTTAATGTATTTACTTCGATAAAGATTTCTTTACAAAAAAAATTATTTGTATTAATTTGATTAGATTGCATATTTCAGTAACCAGTTTATGGTCAATTCATTAAGATGCTATATAAATCGAATATTTTTCACAAAATCAACCAAAATGATTGAGGTTAAAATAAGTGTAGCAACTAATATAGTTCAAT
>JAABKK020034884.1:2055-12916 GCA_011634745.2 Catotricha subobsoleta
ACACAGGTACACAGGTACCAAATAATGTAAGGTACCTACCTACACAACACTTAACTATAATATTCATTTTATTTAATTCAATACAAAAAAAAACAAAAAAAAAAAAAAAATAACGACAGATAAACTATCTAAAAAAAATTAATAAAATTTCAGTTTTGTGACGTATTTTGAACAGCATTTCAGTTTAATTTACCACAGCTTCGATTGAAATTGATTTGGAATTGGTGCACAAATTTGTGATGTATCAAATAGCTACAATATCCTTATTTAAATGTGTTTCAATGTCAACACGACAAATTGGACAATGTTTATTTGTGACTAGCCATTGATCAACGCAATCCATATGAAATAAATGCATACATGGCAAACGACTAAAATGAAAATTAAATATTTGATTAACATTGCGATCCATTTATTGAACTATTTTCAATTTGACTTACCGAACATCATTTTCAATTTCAAATAGCGATAAGCATATAGTACATTTTTCACCACCATCATCATCATCGATTTCACTTTGACGTCGTACACGTTTATATTTGTGGGGGAATGTATTTCTTTCAATTGTTTCCTGTAATAAAAAAAAAAAACAACAAAAAATTGTGATTTTATTATTCTGTGCATTATAGCATTTCTAAAAAATAGAACCAGAAATATTATTATTCAGCAAAATAATCTATGCATCAAAGATATTTATAAATATTAAAAAAACTAACCCTTGATGCACCACGAACGCAGCGATGTAAATCACTCTCTTCAATAACACGTACAAATTGACTTAAGGTTCTCAATCGATTGGCTGGCGAATATAATGTATGTGGATGACGCATTTCATTATAATTATAATCATTTGGACGTAGCTAAAAATTCATAGATTAAAATTAAATACTCAATGTGGAAAAAAAATATATATCATTCAAATAACAATGGAAAAATTAGAATACTTACGCCAATACTTAAATGGACTTGTGATTGTACAGAACCGGGGGTCGATGGATAATGGTGATACATATGATGATGTACATATTGATGATTTTGATCACTACGACTGATTATAGGAAATTTATTAATAATAAAATAGAACAATAACCATATTTATGCTTACCGTGCTAAATGTATACTTCGTATGGTATCCGTAGTAAGACGTGATCGTGAAATTGATTGATGGTCCTGAAATTAATTATTAGATTGCTTAAATTTCTACATAAAATTAAACAAGTTGAACTACTTACCCCAGTAATTGAATTAACATATCTTCGACGAATTCTTCCGGGATGATCACAGGATAAACAGTATACTGAATTTGCTGATTGATTACTAGTTCCAATTGGTGTGCCATTTGAAGTTTGATGATTACCAATACCATTAGCACTATTGGAGTCAGTTGGATTCATCATATGTCGTCTATGCAGTTCTTGATTATTTTGCTGTCGGTACCATAAATTTTCATGTGGTGCATATGCTGGTGGTCGTATATGATGGTGACTATTATTTTGGTGGTGATTATGGTGATACATATTGTGATGGTTGGAAGTTACGTAGCGGCGATTTCGATCTATGAAAACATATATTTATTAAATTATTTTGAAATTTATTTTATTTTTTAATCACCTGATGAAATAAATGGACATCCATTTGCTGGATTTCGAAACGGCCAATTATTTATGCTTAATAGCGGTCTCTGGTGCGCTTCGGTTGTATTAATATACATTGGAGATTCTGGAATCCGACTACCATTAATACCGCTATTATTGGATTGAACATGAGCGATTGATGGTTGGGATGTTGTGTTTGTTGATAATGCGTCTTGCTGTGCTTGTGACATTAGTATGCGTGGTGCTAAGGATAGTGGCATTGTTGGTATTCTAGATGCTGAAGATGCTCGGGGAACATAAACAGGTGCTGCCCAATTCAATGTGCTTTGGCTAGGCGACACTGGAGCTCTTCTGGGCTGAGACGGCTGGGGATGTAATGGTAAAACTGTTGGTTCTGACGCATGTTGCTGCTCTGGTTGTGCTGCAAACCATGTTCTGTTATCGTTGTCAATTTGTTGAAAGCTACAATCAGTACCACGAAATAGGCTTGAACGAATCGGTGGTGGACGAATGTGTGGAGAACTATTAGTAGTTTGTTGTGAACTTAAATCTCTTATAGATTGCTGTGATGCATTCACAATACCACTATTTTCTTGTACAGGAAAACTAGTAATTGGAGGTGATTGGGAATTGTCGCTGAAACTATACAAATAAAAATCGTATAATTACATGGTTTTTTTTTTACATTCAAGGAATTTAGTTTTTAACTTACTGCTGTAAACATTCACATGACGAATATATATTTCTATTGTTATCAGCACCATTATTAATAGTTGGCAATAAATTTCTATTTGATTGGTGATATACGTCGTATAATGATCGGACATTTCTCAATCTTGTAGCATAACTGTTATCATTTGCCTCGATTTCCATTATTTCTTCCTCGTCCGATTCTCTAGTTAAATCAATTTGTGGTGGTGATGCATTTGAAAGTAATTCAGATTTAACAATGTGTGGTGATGTTGTTGATGTTGTTGACGTTGACAGCGGAACATAAACAACTTCGTCATTACTTTGATCACTAGAATCTGTTAACCAATCCAATTGTAAGTCGGGTGCTGTTAATAGTTCCATTCCACTGCCACCACCACCAGATAAACTATTTGTTGTACAATCAATAGCATTGGTCATTGTATCTTCATCGGTTGGTGTTGGTGATGGTATTGAGTTTTTCCTTATTTTTGGTCTAATCATATTTATGTTTTGCTCCGGTCTCCATAGAGAATTTGTTTCCATCACCTCATTATCATCATCGGCACTACTGTCATCCTCATCTGATGATAAATTATTGTTACGATGTCCATTATGACAATTGGTTAAATGTTCTTCTGATTCTTTTTTTAAATCAACATTAATAGCATTAATGCCACTAGGACCTGGTTGTGGTTCATTTGTATATTGTTCAAAAGGTGTTGTTGATTTTTTTATCGTAATCGCATATTTATTTTCTACAGCATTTAAATAATCATTTTCTATATTATTTGTATTCAGTTCATAGCTATCATTATTTGAAAAGCATTCCAGTTTAATGTTTACTTTACTGTCTTCCATAATACTTCTGCAGAAAAAATGTATGATTAATTTGATTAAAATATAAGAATATACATACATTGGCACAGAATTTTTTTGAACAAAATGAAAAGAAAAAAAAAAATGTTATAAAACGGCAGAACTTACTCAGACTTAATTTGATTTAATGCTGGAATTAAAACTTTCTGTTCATTTTCATTAACATTCTGATCGATTTGCTCAGTTTTAATTTCATTTTTCACATAAGGAACATTATCATTATTTACATTGCTGTTTGAAAAATATGCATTTCCATTATTATTTATTAATATTGTATCTAGTTTCGGCTTTTGTTCCTGAGTTTCATTTACGTTCGATGGTACCTCATTTTTCATATTAGTTGTATTAATATTGTTCATCAGGAATCGTTTGCTACAACAGGGACCCTAAAAGACAGTAAAAAAAAAAAATAAATAAACAAACAAACAAATTATTGAACATATATTGTATGGAAAGTATATTTTTTACATACCATTTCGCTTGTACGTTTTAGACGATTAGTTAAATTCATTGGTTGATCCTGATCAACGGAACTGCCGCGCAAAATTGGATTATCGACAATATCATTATCACAATTTATTTCTGATGGTTCTTCTATGTTATCGAAAGATTGGTTAATTTGGTCATCACTGCTCACTAAATTTTCTCCATTTCGTCGATTTCTATGTACTAACAAAACACGTCTATCTATTGGCAAACTAATAACACTATCTGTAACAACAAAAACTTTTGATAAAAATGGAGGTGGGTCTGCTGATTCTGTATTCTCTGATATCTCAATATTATCATCAGGTGTACTATGGTCCAAAGCCCTACAATTTAATTCATCTTGAGACCTACTAGCTGATGATGGTTGTTGCATAATATGTTTACTACCACGTTGGTGTCTAGTAGATTCTGTTTCTCGCTCATCTTCGACCTCATCATCACCGTCTTCTTCCTCGCCTGAACTAATATTAATTACGGTTTCATTTGTGTGTTGCTCCTCTAATTGATTTGCAAGATTATTTACCGGACTATCAGCATTTTCTGTTTTAATATCTCTTACACGCACTGATCCACCCGATAATGACGGTAATATTGGCGAAACGGAGGGTGAAGCGATATTTTCATTTTGAGTGAGTTGTGGTTGATAAATCGTACGATTAGAAGATGTCACACCTCTTTGTGTCGCCGATTCATAATTATTGCCAAATCCAATATGTTGTGAATTATTTCTTATCATTGAGTCCGTCCAATTTTGATTTGATCTATCTGCTATAAAACCATTTGAAAATGGTACTGTTGATAGATATGGCTGACCGCGTCCATATCGATAATATGGATTCCAAGGATTTAATTGATCTGGGGTTCGTGCCATTCTATATCTATACATTGCTGTCGGTTGCTGTGGCTGTTGTACAGGTTGTGCTGAAAAATCATATTGTGGAAGATGATAATGATTTGGACGTATATATAATTGTGGTTGCGGCTGATTGTAATACATCTGTATATAATTATCGGTATTTGGTGCCTGAAATGGTTTCTTGATTAATTTTGTATGCAGCATTAACATTTTAAAAGAGAAATATTTAATTCGAATAAGATTATAGGTTACAATTGGTACATAGCTTGCGGACATTCATTTTACCTCAGTTATATCTCTTCCAGTTACGGAATAATCTCTGATTTGATGATGTGGTTGCTGATGGTGCTGTTGCATTTGAAGAGCTTCCTCATTACTATCAGTATCTGCAAATATTTCATCGCCATCTAGAATACAAATAAATCAATTCCGTACAGCTCATATAGATATGATTATCAAAGTACAAAAATATACGTTTATTCGACAAATATTTACTAAAAACGAATTAATTGTAATACTAAAAATATTCGATTAAGACCAACATAAGCATTAATTTGTTTATTTATTTATTTTCAAGACGTTGATTTTTTTTTTTTATGTTAGTAATAATTTTGAATTTTGATCTATATCGAATTCATAAAATGTATCTGAGTAAAAATATTTTGATAATTATAACAGAGAATTCTATTAAAAAATGTAATATTTATACTGGTAGCATTTTTTTTGTTGTTGTTGTTTTCTTTGCCTTAACTTGAAACAACACTTAACACCTAAGCAAATATACGAATTTTCAGAACGGTGATAAATAAATATGCACAATCTATTTTAAAAATAACTTTACATAGCATTTGTTCATAAGAATATTTATATACATAATTACATACACTGATAGAATAATTAAGTAGCAGCAAAATCCATACAGGATAAATAAAATATTTGGTTGACACGACATATTATTGTGGCTACTACTATATTTTCACTAATCAGTGTTTGTATATTATTAAAGTGACAATTATCATTTTTGCCAAATCTTTATTTTTTAAACGCTTTAAGATTTTTGGCAACGGACCAAAATGCCATTCGAATAGTCCTCCATTTTTAGGTTGGTTGATAAACTCTTAGAACTTGCGCCGCCGTGGTTCCAAAGATTCCCTTTGTTGACTCATCGACAAAAACCATAAGAGGACCTTCTACGTGAAAAAAATAATAAATGGATTGTCAAGGGTGTTTTTTCCACAAATCAAAAGATTCACAGATCAAATCAACATTTTACAGTTTTCATCCAATGATGGCTCGAAAATTTCCAAAAAAAAACTAATTTTTCGGAATTTTGGAAGAACAAAAATTGTGGGGGCAAAAGTCTTAGAAAAGTGGAGAAATAAAAGTCGATAAATCAAAAATGGGAAAGTTTGTAGCTATGGCGCAAGTTCTAAACAACGTTTTTTTAATTAGGCTAAAAATGAAAGGATACTCTAATGGCATCGCTTAGAAAAACCTTATACTCGTAGAGTGTAAAAAATAATGACTATGAATTTTCTGTTCAGTAAAATAAATATAATTTTTCAGTATTTTCGGATACCTGTGCAGTAAAAATGAGTGGACCTTTATGTTTGCGTATAATTTGTTAAAGAAAAAATAATATTATATATGAAAATAATTAAAGCCATCCCGAAAATACTGGACAACTATCCGAAATACTGAACAATTGTATTTATTTCACGAAAAATAAGATTTTTTGAATTGTCGCCGTAGTGTATATTCGTCATTCAAATTTTCAATAACTCAACAATACTGTTTGACAAGAATTCTTGAATTTGAAATGTTAATATGTATAATTGTATATATTGGAAATGAATTACAGTTTTTACAGAGACAAATTTTCAACAGAAATATGAATTAAATTGCCTGTAGTAAAACCACAAAATCAAATAGATTTCTCTGCCACATAAGTACGTGGGTTTGTCTTAAAAAAAATGTACAATCCATCAATAAATTGTTAAATTGTTTTGACTCATTTCTATATTTCCAAAAAAAAAAAAAAAAACACTTAAACAGTCCAGTGTTAATTGCAATCATCACTTTTTGATTTTGGAATGAATATGAATTCAAAATACGTGGATTAACAAAGCGGACGTGAATTTGTTGTACATGAAATGTGAATTCATTTAAAACTTATTACCTAGTGAATTCATTAGATGACAGAAGTTACAAATAAATCAAATGTGATTGATGTTACTGACCTAAAATTTCATTGGATCGTGATGGTCGATCTGATTGTGCTTGAAAAGCTGTGTCTAATATTTCACGAAATTCATGTCCATGTAATGTTGTTGCAGCCGTTGTTGGTAGAATAGTCGATCTTCTAGTTGCTAACGGTGGTTGCAATTGCACTAGTGGTGCTGTTGATGGTGACAATGGTGATGATAATAGGGAACAGTTTCTTTGTGATGACGTTTCCACAACATTTTCCATCTTAAAACAATGGGAAAACGTGACGGGTAACAATTTCTATGAAATTTAATTTTTCTTATCTTTCGCCTCAATTAAACAATAACAAAATATAAAAGAAAACTAATAAACAATAAAAAAAAAAAAGAAAAAAAAAAGACGAATAATAAACAAATTGCGTATTGCGATTAATTGAATGTTCGCAGGTAACCGAACACAAAAGAAATATGCATATTTGAGCTCTGAACTGTGAATAATTTTTCCTTAATTTTATGCTTAAAGTCTATCAAGTTTTGCGCGACAATAATTTAACCCGTAATTCGTATCATCTAACTGGCTCTTTTTCTTAACATTTACAACATTAATTTTTATTTTAGCAACAAACACATAAGTAGTAAAGAAAAAAACAAAATGGATTTTGATATAATAATGAAATTCTATTAATACTTTGCGGCAGACGCGACAGAAGAAGTGATAATAAAATAGCAGATGACGTTTCCAGTATCGATATTTTAGTTTATGGTATTATTTTTTCTACAGCACGAAGTTGGCTTTCACATGGCAAAAAAAAAATGTCATAGACTATATTTAGGATGTATGGAATCTACATGTAGCTTTAAGCATTTAGCAAGTGAGAGGAATTTTTGAAATATTGATGAAATACTTAACATTATTTATGTATTTAATTCCAGTAAAACCTCTTTGTTGATTTATCTCGCTACATGTCAGTTCAGATCAATATACAAGAAAAACGTATGTCGCCGCTACATTGTTGGAATGTTTTTCGCTATGAAAATATAAGTCAGGTTATAGTCCGACCGTCAAGTCATGAACTGATAAATTTGGTGTTCTTCTGCGCGCACCATTGAAATTAAATGAAGGCATCATAATTTTTGTCATGTCTAGAAAGCGCCATCTTGGTTACGACTTGATGGTGGAACTGTATATGTGGGTAAATAAGTAAAGAATACTAAAATCCTAAACACTAAGATAGCCCGAGATTAAAGTTTCCAAAAATCTGAACCTGCCGAAGTTTCTCAGATTAAATTGTGCTTACAAATAGTCATCTCATACTTACTACACATTTTTCTTAATATTGTCTTGTTAACATCAACTTTAGTTGCCTTCGATTCTGAAAATAAACAATTGATAATGCTGCCACATTATTTTAAAATATTGTTTATGAGCATATGAGTGTGATACGAGGTGGAAATTTTTATGGCTCATAAGTCATAACCTTTTTTCTCAAGGTTCTCAAATGATAACTTGAGAAAAATTAAAATCAATCCATTTGTCCAAAGATATTTGTTTTTTTTTTTTTTTTTTGACAAAATTGTATTTGAAACTCAACGTTTACATTTGAAATGGTATATAGGTTTTTGAGGCAAATTAATCGAACTAAATCTGTTAAATTTTGACTAAAACTTCTGAAAGTTGAAAACGCTCGAAGTTATTAGAAAGTATTTAGAAATGATTTAGAATCGTTTAATATTCATATAAAAATTCAATAAAATTTGGCGTCAGGAACCGCTAAATTAGTCACTATATATCTAAAAACCATATCAGAAACATACCTAGACTTTCGACGAAGGTATAAACAGTAAACACCAAATACTGCTGAAATTTTTATAAAACTGAAAAAATTAAGTTATTTCGTGTCTTCCTCATGGTTTATGGTTTACAGATCTCATTTTGATACATTACAATCATTATTTAAAGACTGTCTGAAAATTTGATTGTCCATTCCTTAAAGTCTAAACGAATTTGATTTTCTTTTTTCCTTCCTATGTTAAAAAATATGGATTTACTTTATTAGGCACTTATTCGGGATTTCATCTATTGATTTAAATGGTCCAAATCTTTATACGTACAAAATTGTTGAAAACTAATATTATAATAATAATTATTATTATTTAATAGTACTTTATGTCTATAGACGTGTTTCTACTAAGCATCAAGTGAATCAAACGTACACTAAACATACACAAATACGAAATTCATGTTCTTCAAATTAAAAAAAAAATATTTTACCACAAAATTCATAGAAAATCGTATTTCTAATTTATTTCTTTTCTGCTCAATTTAACAAAACAAAATTAATAAAAACATAATTTTCCATAAATATTTCATTCGTTTGCGTGGTACTTTTTCAATCATCGTAAATCATCTATTCGCTTCTCATCATTTTCTCCTTTTGGCGTTGTAACTTCTTTTTCGATAATTTCTTTTTGGATGGTTCATCATCGGCTACCTTGGCTACAACTTCTTCTTTCTCAGATAGAATTACTTCAATATGACATGGTGATGACATGTATGGATTAATACGACCATGGGCACGATATGTGCGGCGACGTAGACATGGTGCACGATTTACCTGTAAAATATAGCAATGAAATGATTTAGTAACGTGAAAGTTATATTTTGGATTATTTGCAACTTTTCAAAATTTAATAAATACGAAATTACAACTGAGCAAGCGATTATTAATAGAATCCGAACATGATTTTGATTTAAAATAGTTTTATTATTTCAATATCCAAAAATTTCATGTCCACTAATAAAAATGAGATTTTTATTGCTTTAATTTAAAACCATTTACATATTTCCAAAAATTTCAGATTCAATTATTAACTTTTGCTTGGCCTCTTATTAAGCATTAAATCAAACACAAGTCACACTTCAAACTTGCTTCAAAAATAGGTTTCTTTAACATTCATCAATTTATGGAACAAAACAAACATTTAATCGTTTTCACAATGACATCAAATCAAATATTACGTTAAATTAAATCTGATGTTTTTATTGTTCAATCAAGAAAGCTTAAACTGCACCGAATGAAGTATAATTTTAATGTAAATTCAAATAAATATATTTCCAAATTGACACATCTTATATTATTATTTTTTTAAATCGATGAAAACTTCTTTTTTTTTACTCACTTGAATATGATCAATAACAAGACGATCAACATCCAAACCCTTATAATCGGCATTTGATTCAGCATTTCGTAACAATTGAAGTAAAAAGTCGGCTGATTTTTTTGGCCAACGACCTTGTGTTGTGCCAAATTGCTTAGCCTGAGCACATCGTCCAACGCCACCATTGAATTTACGGAATGGTACACATTCTTTCTTTTCGATAACACTCTTTAAATACCGTTGAGCACGACGCAATGGCATATGTTTAATAGCACAAGCTGTCTCATGAGTGTTCTGTAAACAAATAGGAAGAAAAAAAACATTGTATGAAACATAACCATAAAATACAAAAGAATTTATTTACTTATATTTGAGTGAGCTTTTGGTTTTGCATTAAACAAAATGTATTATAGTTTTAATTGAATATACCTTGAAATGAACTCGAAGATGTGATCCACGAGACTTGCAAGATTTTGCTGTATTTTCAGCTTCACGCGCGTACCGACCCATGATAATGGTAATTTATAACTTAGCTGCAATGAGAAATGGAAAAAAATTGTTTTCTTAATATTATTGATAAAGAAATCGTAAAAATCATAAAACTAAATTCATACAATGAAAACTAAATGTCTTAATAAATACAATTTACAATAAAAATGTAAATAAATAATTGTTTTCTTTATGATGTTTTAAAAATAAATTGGGATAAATTACTTTGACTTGTCGCCTTTTTTGATGGCTCAACCCGGAAAGAAGTAATATGTCAATTTTTTTTATCAACATTACAGATCGAACCGTTTCATTTACCATAATTATTGTTGTATTCGTTTCAAAAATCATTTTAAACCGTTTAATAAATCTACATTTATTAGATCGATACGTTTCGGTTAAATATTTTCATTTCATTCTTTTTTTGTTTTAATTAAATGTTTAATACACTAGGAATTTTATTTAGATGCAATGCAATTGATAGATTTAAAAAAAAA
>JAABKK020034895.1:0-14613 GCA_011634745.2 Catotricha subobsoleta
CATAGCCAGTAAACTTCAATCGCCCTGCGGAACCGGTAAACATCAACCGATTTTCTTTTTTTTTCAGTTTCGGTTTCTGGTTGAAATTTGGAAACTTTTGACACCTTGTCTGTCAAAATCCGAGAAAAAAGTGTTTTTCGCGGTCACCCTAGAATACACTGATATAAAAAAATTGAGAAATATAGTTGCGGCAACTCTGTTTTTTTTTGACAACTATTGTTTTATTATATGGAGTTTCGTATATAGTGGCTGAAACTATAATTTCTCTCCATACAAAATGACAATAGTTACCGCAACTATATTGTTTTATCAGTGTACTTAGGATTTTCCACACAAAATCTCAATAGGGAGTACATCAGATAGTCGAGCACACTACGCGATCAGCTTTTAATCCAAGATTCGTGGGCTCAAAACCAGTAGAAATGAAAAAATAGAAAGAAATAGTAATAAGGAAAAATAAGAGGATTATTGACATTAGGGCTGCCTATGTACGGATTTTCCATGCTCTCCGCATGTCAAAAAGATTGGAAATATTGCCAAAATGTCCGAACTGCATCGCAAATTGGTGTGGATAATGTGGATTATAAACGATTTTTTTTTACAGAATTTTGTTTATTGGACTATTAGTAGTTGTAAGAAGATGTATAAATTTACTTCCATTATCCATAAAAAAAAAATGAGAAAATTAGAAAGCGAATAAAGTTTTTAAAAGAGTGAAAAATGTGAGTGAATGAGAATGTCTGACATTTACGTGGAGTGTACTACGATTATATTCTGTGCACATTTTTAAATTACTCTTTTCATTAACTTTTTTTTCTTTTTTTTTGTAATTTGCGTACAAGATACAACATCATAAATATTAGCTATAGCCTATATTGCATCACAGTCGCATGTATAACTATTATAGCCTTGTTGCAAAATATAGGGACGAAAATTGTATGCTGGTGCAGTTACATTATCCATATTCAACCATGAATAACTTTTTAGAATAATAGAAAATGAGCTGACAAATTTGAAAAAAAAAATTTCCTTATTCAAGCTTCAAATAGAACAACAGCAACAAAAATTATTGTATTGTTTTCCGTATGAAGTAGTTAGATGTTTGATGTTTTTATTCTTGAAGTTGAAATATTTTAGGTGAATATGAATTTTAATAACAGTCTGATACGTGTATTTAAAGGTGTTTCAAACTTTTGTTGAGTTCGATATAAAAAGAAAGAACGGAAAATTATTAATTTTAGGAACAGTCGAAAGAAAATAATGATGAAATTGAGTATCAGTATAAGGAAATAGTTATTTTCATAAAAAGTTAATTATAAATCCTTTGTTTACATACCTAATATGATAAAATATGTGACACCTTTTTTTTATAATATAGTAAAACATCAAGTCACAATTTTGTCTACCCACAAAACAATATTCAATATCAACACATAGTCGTGATTGCCACATGCAATTACATTTTAGTATTTTAACTATTTTATTTGAATTGGAAATGGCAAAATATAAATTAGTTTTAACAGCGGTTTTACAAAATGCAGTTTTAGTCAATCTATCCTATACACATACTTCGTATCATAATATTGTTTTTACCACCCTTTATATATAAACATATACATAAATATAGATAAATTGCCGTTATCCAGATCCAAATATTCTTCATTGCATATTCATGAGTTAACTAAATAACACACATAATATATATATTACATACGTATATATATACGTATACATTATACTTGTACTTCCACATACTTTCATATGAATATGTTTATATGTTGTGTCGTCTCTTATTATATGTAAGTAATTCAAAACAAAATGATTTTATAGTATACAAGTTTGTTGTAATGCAAGAAGAAGCTTATATATATATATATATATATATATATATATATATATATTTGAAAGCCCCCCTGTAGACTGAATAGCACCACTTTAAAGTGGCATTAGACAAAATGCGGGCACTTCGCCAAAGCTTTAAACCCCAGACACATCTCGAACAAAATTTCTTCAACGCTACGCGCAATGGAATAAAGTTTATGTGAATTTAAGGATTATTATACTCATTTTCATATGCGCGCTTAATACTGCTTTATATGCAAACAAAATTTGTGCAATGCCACTACAAACTACAAAAATACTTGTATAAATATGGAAATTTCATTTTTTTTTTTTATGTATAAATGAGTTCATTTCTATAGCCATGAAAGAGCTAAAATTATATTAACTTAGACCGAGTACCTATTACAATTGGAATAAATTGAAAAATCGTCATCTATTGTTTTTAAATTATTGAGACTACATGAGATTGGATAATATTGGAAGGGTGTTAGAAATTCACTTATGTAACTCAACATTTTCACAAGATTCAAGTCGGATAATGTCCAATTATAGTCAGAGTTCAATTTCAAATCTATCGGAGAAATGGATTTGATCATAAGACTTGAGACAATACACCAGACTCAAAAAAAAAATCTAAGTTTTTGCTTACTGGTTTATGGTATTTAATGTTTTTCTATACTTAATTTATCATTATTGTTATATTTTACTAATGTTTTTCTTATTTATTTATTTATTTATTTATTTATTTATTTTCATACACTGTCAATGTGTTATTAGCACACTTCTTTTCACCTATTGAATACGGGCCAATATAATAATGATAGCCTTCATGATAAGACGTGAACATAAAATTTTCTGTGGACTAAGGTATATTTGACTAATCTTGTTGATTACTAAACTTATGACAGATATTTAAATATTGAACGATTAATTTTAATTCTAAATAAATTATGACAATTATTAATTAGATTATTTTATCTCTAAAACCAATTTATTAATCATCATATTCGGTGCACGATAAATTAAAAAACGGAAAATTTGTATCCATTTCATTATTTTTTATATTAAATTTAATTTAAATATAAAATACAATAATAATAATAATATTCAATTAATCAAAATAATAGGGTGGATCGAATTTTTCAGAACTGCCGGTACCATTGTTTTCTGAGTTGCATTTTGTCTCAAGTTTACCGTCATATTTTTTTTTTTTTTGCGATCTCCAAGGTGCTTGTCTCAGTCATAACGTAGAACCACATGGTTAAAAAAAAGACCATGTGGTTTTTCTATTCACCTGGCTTTTTTTTTTTACCGCATGGTTTTTTTTTCAACCATGTGGAATTTTTTTTAGAGAACAATTTGTTTGCACAGTAAAAATAATAATTTGCACAATAACCAAAACGGAAAATCCTACAATATTTACCGTTAATCATATTTTGTTCTTTGTCAAATGCCTTCAGAAGCCTTCTGAAGCCCATCTTTGTCATAAAAAGTAATATTTGTAGTTATTGTGACAATTTTAATTTTATATGCTGTGCAAATAAATATTTTTACTTTGCATTTCGTATTTTCTTACTGTGCAAAACATAATTTTCTACTGTGCGATTAAATACCACCCTTTTTTAACCATTTGGTTCTACCTTATGGCTAAAACATTTTTTTCAAAAGGGTTTCAAAAAGGTTTCAAAACGGTTTCAAAAACCGTTTCAAAACCGTTTCTGAAACCGTTTCAAAACCGTTTCTGAAACCGTTTTGAAACCGTTTCAAAACCGTTTCTGAAACCGTTTTGAAACCGTTTCTGAAACCGTTTTGAAACCGTTTCAAAACCGTTTCTGAAACGGTTTCAAAAAATGTTTCGAAAAATTTTGGACCACCCTAACCTTTAGGTATGAAAGTCTATAGGTAGGTACGAAGTACCGTACAATACATTATTCATATTATGTTCATTTGTTCATTCCATAGAAAATATTGACTGTAGTCAAAGTCGTATATCATTTTAGTTCATATCATATTTAATAAAAAAAAAAATTGAAAATTAAAATATTATTTTTTTACCCATAAATAATAAGCAGAACAATAAGCCTAATTGTAAAGGGCCAATACATATATTCATTATACATAGACAATATAATAATTTTCGCCGATGATAATGCTATTACAGAATAAAAAAAATTATAATTATAAAAAAAAAAAAAAACAAAAATTATAAGAGTATTGCCAATACAGGGATGGCCACAAACAATCAGTCAGAAATATGTGTTTGCTGATAATGAAGCAATTGCTTCGTTTTTTAAATAAATATTCTAAAGATTGGACATTGCGTCCAAATCCAAATAAAACTAAAGTCACGACTTTACATTTGGATAATCACATGGCTGATTACAAATGTTATACATGTTACTTTTGACGGTGTACAAGTTACAAATAATCCAAACCCAAAATATCTGGGTACTGTTTTAGATAGAACCCTTAAAAATAGAAAACATATAGAAAAAGTAGCTGATAAATTAAAATCTAGTAATTGTATTATATTCAGAAAATTGCGGGATCTACGCATCATGGGCTGCTGACTGCTGATGCTTCAACATTGCGAATAGCTTCGTTAGCACTCGTTTATTTATCAGCCGTATATTGTTCACCTCTTTGGCATGTAAACAAGATCGATATTATTCTGAATAATACCATGCGAATTATTTATGGCTGTTCATGTGATTAGATTACTAATATTGAGGCCTCTTCATATTAGACGGATGGTCTTAATTTTCAAAGAATGACGAGTTTCCGATACATTTACTTATTAATTTAATTTTTTTATTTAATTTATTTATTTAAATAACATTTTTTGGTAGAAGTAACATGGCAATATTCTTGAGTATTCAAATTCTTCTAATACGCATATGATTGGTGATCCAAATATAAGAATTACTGGATTCAATTCAGCGAGAGAGGCGTGACAAATTGCCAACTGTTTTAGAACTGGTCAAAGTAAATGTGCTGATTTCATCTTTTGATGGGGTCTTTGTGATTCTCAATTGCGGAATATGGAGAAATCCAAATAATGATACATATTGCAGAAGAATGAAATATAAGTATATTCGTGGGACGGTGGCTTAGATGAAATTCATATGCTTACTTCAAACATGGATGGCCAAATTACTGGAGAATTATAATTTGTAATTTGCGTTTAAATTATATTAGGTTATAAAATATAATTGAAAAATTTGTAGCTGAATGACCAGGGACAAAAATGTAGTTTTAAAAAAAATATGTAATTACTTTACAAATAAATTTTGATGTTAAATGATAGAGTTTTAGAGTTAACTAGGATTAGGCAGGAATGGAAGAAGGTGGAAAATGGATCCTACGCCGAAAGTCAGTATAATGTCATTAAAGTATGATGATAATGATGATGATGATGATTTACAAATAAATGTAGTTTGTATAATAAACATTCTATGAATAACTTCCCAAAAAAACTATTAGATAAATATAGACTGATTCGATAGAAAAACGAGGAATTATCTATATCAAAAATATTAAAACATTTATTTCAAAGATTAACAGAAAATATAGAATATATTTTATCAAAATATTATATAAAAACTTCAACATTATTCAGAGTTAATTAAACATTTACGCTTATTTAAAATAATTTCAGTTTTTTTTCGTCAAATAAGATCTAATTTATCAATCAATGAACGTGTTTAATGAAAAAAAAAAATATTTTTTATTAATTTATCATATTCACCTCCTTTAATCTATAATATTTCGTTCGTCTGTCACTACACGGAGAGACAAGATATTACATTCTACTATAGCAATTGGAATACAACCCTGTGTCCAATAGCTACAAACTGCAATGCTATATCTACTCGTAATTACCAAAATAATCATTAATGATGATTATTATTATTAATATTATTCAAATTAATTCAATATTAAATATTGCAATGTTGCAATATTCAAAATTTGCTTTTATATGTTATTATCTTGTGGTATTTGGGTGATCGCGTTAAATATGCATTAATAGAGGCCAATTTTTATTAATATAAATATCGGAACAACGGTCAGTTCAGTACAATTCGGATGTAGCACTAAACTAGATTATAATTAAGTTGAATGTGTAACAAAATTGTGAACCTATTCTAAAATAAAGTATTTAATTGTGAATATAGACTAAATTGTACAGTTTAGTGTTGGTTTCAATAAGTGACAATTTTGAGTATGAAGGTAAAGAATACACTCTAGATTCGGTACACTACCTAATTAGGGGTAGAATTTTCATCAGCAGTAGTTATTTGGGCGCTAACTATCTATATAGTTAATATTACTTACTAATGGGTAACTAATAACTATAAAATAAACTATCCGGGGGAGTAAAGTTAATAATACCTAACTTGAAATAACTAGTCGGCAATGTTTAACCATGATATGGTTAAATTTACTACTAGATAGTTAATAGTCATAAAAATCAACCCTCCAAAAGATAAGTTACCCTCGTGGATGGTTAGACAAATTTTATCCGTGTAGTATTAGGTAATTTATTGAAAATTATTATCAATATCAAGTCGTTCGCCAAAATTATATTAAATATCTTGCATTATATATTAAACATATATATTCTAATTTATATTTACTTAAAATATATCTCATCAATCGAATAAAAATGTTCTGGTATTTATATATTTTTCACATCATTAAACGGATTGAAATAATTAATGTCAATGTTTGGTTAAATTACAATATTAGAATAAAAGTTTCCATAAAATATTTTTGTAAATATAAAACTTAAATTAAAGAAGTCGGTGTGATTTTTTTTTTCTTTCTTAAAATAATACAAGCTTTTAACTATTTGTATTGTTTGAATATAGATAGAGGTAATATAGAATTAATGTGCAACAGTGACGTTACCAACATAAGTTATCTTATAAGATAAAGTATTATTAGCATAATAATATTATCTATTTTGTTTTAGGATCATTACAAAATATACCTACAGCTACATGAATCACGATAGAATATTGAAAGTTCGTTTTCATGCAATATATATCTGAGATCACATAATCCATAAATACCATACATGTGGTCAGAAAAGTTTTTGAAAATACAGACCGAAGAATATATATACACGTTGCAATATCTTACGTTTCTCATTTAATATGCTTTAATGTTTTTATATATATATATTGACATGTATTTCGTATGTGGGTTAGTTCAAGTTAAATGTTTCAAGTTCTGCTGGACAATTTGTATGTATAAAATATTGTATATGGAATGAGAAATGAAAGAAGATTAACTCAAGTGAAGTGAGTATTAGTGGTGATTTGGTCAAACGAAAGATTAAAATCATTTGCCGTATGGTGATGAATTTCAAACTTTAGAAGCTTATGTTATTTAAGATAAACATGTTGTACATACATATTCGAATTTCAAAAAGGATGAAACATAAGAAATGACTATAAAGTCAAAATTGAGATACATATATATATTTGCGTACACATCACATATATATATATGTATATATAATTCTTTTTTTCTTTTCTTTTATTATTTTGTATTTTCTTTTTGTTTACTTTATTTTGTCCCATTAAAGATAGGTCGTTGTTCTCTGTTATGTTAATTTAAGTTTATTTAAGATATTGAAAGATTTCACAATGTTATATTGTTTGACTATGATAAAACGATAAACGTATCTATTTATTCAATAGACTAAAATAAATATAATTTTCTATCTATTGTTCGTTATTTAGTGAATAACATTAGTTTAGCTATAATGCCATTACTTATCTAAAGTGTCATAAAGTGTGTTCTGTGTATACGTGTATTCAACATAATAACATTCAAGTATAAATTTTGATTGAATGGAATTTACTTAATTTATGGATATACCATAGACAGATACACTGTTACCCGTACAATAAATACACATACAACTTATATTAAAGCATAAAGGGGTTATTCAATACAATTGAAAATTAATTAAAGTATTTTAGTTAGAAAATGTTTGTAAAATTGTTCCTCTGATTACTAGTTGGTAGTTCATGAAAGTTATACTCGTCTAAGATTATTTTGCACAATGTTTGTACGGTTAAATAATTTTGAAATATACATACATACAAAAAAAAAAGAAAACAAAAAACAATCTGTCAATTACCAATTTATACAGTGCGTCATTTTTCCAAGTATTCATTTTATAGAAAAATAATAGATCGTAATTATTAATTTATATTCCAATTTATTAACTTATATGATTGATTGAAAACGAAAATATATCATTTATTTACGATCATCCAAATAATTTGGAACTTTGTGTGTTATTTTCAATATAAATTTTAAAATTACGTTGATGCATTTCGGTTTGCACTTTTTGACATTTTTTTTTTTGCTTTTTCGCGCACAATAGCCTCGATAGTATTATTTATTAAAATGTATTTAATTGAATTTGGTTTTTATTTCTTTTTCTTGTTTTTGTTTGTTAATGATTAATATGTTTTAAATGAATGTCCACAATCCAATCAAATACCTACATACATTTCTTTTTTGCGGAATAAGCATTTATGAGTAAACATATCCGTAGGACCCCTATTGACATTATGTGCGGAATATTCTAGGGAAACTCCTCACTTTGTTAAGCGAATTCACCAATGTAGGTGCGGATTTCCTATAAGAGATTCCCTAGGAATCTCCATTTGAGTTGCTTTCATTTTTGGTTCCAAATTCTCCTAACCTCCGTATTAGATTTTTTGACTATGTTTCCGAAGCATTTTCCTAATTTACCTATAATTTTTTCCGTACTTTCCGCATATTTTCCCTACCTTTTGTAGACTTTTTTTTCCGTACCTTCCACACTTTTCTCCTACTTTTCCTAGTACATTTTTCTGTACTATCCGAACATCTTTCCTATGTTTTCTAAAAAAAAAATCCGTACTTTCCGCAAATTTTTCCTATCTTTCTTAAATTTCTCTGCACTATCCGCACATTTATCTCACTTTTCGGAGAACTTTTTTTTCCTTACTTTCCGTAGTTTTTCCCTATTTTTCCTAGTAAATTTCACTGTACTTTCCGCACACATTTTTCTTAATTTTTGGAGCACCTTTTTTCCTTACTTTCCTTAGATTTCTCCTAATTTTTCCTAGTATCTCTGCACTATCCGCACATTTTTCTTACTTTTTGGAGCACCTTTTTTTCCTTACTTTCCGTGGATTTCTCCTAATTTTGCCTAGTATATTTCTCTGCACTATCCGCACATTGTTCTTATAATTATTATATGTACTATTGAAATTTGTATATATAGAAAGCGTACGACATTTCAGAATTAGTGAATTATAATAATAATAATAATTTTTGTATAAGTAAATGTATAGGATAATTTTCCACACTTTCCTCAGATATTTCGGATAACGTTAGGTAAATAATCCGCGTTTTGTTAGGATATGCGTCGGAAGAGTTTCTGAACTTTATCAATATCCGAACATTCCGTACCAATTTCCGATGCAAGCGGATATTTCGGCTATGTTTCCGCACTGTTTAATGTGCGGAAAGTGTGGATTATTCTCGCTTTGGCCGCTTTAATGTCAATAGGGATGGTGTGATTTTTTTTAAAGGACTGACTATACCACATTTTTTGATTTCGTACCAAAAACCAGCATGAACCGAAACCAAAACCAATATATATTAAAGTGAATTTCATTTAATTCAGCAAAAAATCTGACATCAATATCTAAAAAAAAACAAGTAAGTACCTATTGGTTTTGATTTTTTTTTTTTTTTGAAAAGTGGGTATTATTTCTATTTACCCGTTTCTTTTTTACTAATAAAAAGGAAGCCGTGTACCAATCCATTGGTAGATTGCTTTAATTATTTATGACTTTATTGACAAATATAACAAAAATTGTCACGATATTATCATAGATAGGTTAAGGGACCTAATATATAAATCTCAAAAAAATATCTAATGCCAAATAATAATAAAACATACCATGTATGTATAGTGTTTAGCCAAAAGTATCTAAACCAGATACTTTAATTTTATCATCTCTATAGATACAAAATATTAAAAATCTTAGATACTTTGTTAGATACTTTATTTATGTTTTTTTTTTTGTTATTGTATACCAATATGTAAACGAATATTGTATGTAATGTAATTAGGATTTAGGAGTATGAACAAATACGAAAAAATTGCTTTAGATTCGATTACTAGCGAATCCAATAGCCACGATATAAAAAACTGATATTTTATGTAATTTTAAGTTGTAAACGCATAATAATTAAAGATATCGTACAGTTATGTAATGTTCTGCAAAATTATTCGAAATGCAAAAATATGTTCTTTTGGTCAAATAAAATAAAACATTATAGTACTACTGGTATCTTAAATATGCGTCTAGTCTGGTCTATACGAACGAAATGTGCGCTGCCAAAGAAATGAAGCGTGGTACTACAGGTACCCTTCCAGATATTTACAAACTTTTAAAACAATTGCTTATCTTGTAGAGCTTGGAGAATAAGAGATGCCCTTTTAATAACATTAGGAATGCAGGTTTGAGAGCGAAGCAAATAAACTACTAAATAAAACACTCCCTGTACAGTATACACGCTACGCGCTCACGCCATGCTACGAAATGATTGGCCATATACGATAATAGGCAAATGCTGAAACAAAATTTGGAGGATTCCCGTACAGATTTCGGAGTTGGAGCATATTCACTTTTTAATATTTTAATTTATATCTAGATATGTTGTCAAATAATTTCAAAATATCAAGATAAATATCTATCTAATTGCTTTTAGATTCTTTTTCAAGTATCTATATCTGGAGGAGTATCTAGATACAATTTGTTTGTATCTATGCGAACACTGATCATCATGTATATGAACTAAATTTACAACCGAATTAGAGGCTAAAATAAACAAAGACTTTTGTAATGATTTTATAATCAAAGAAAATAAATAAAAATTGATTAAAATCAATGGGTTGGAAAAGAATCATGTGATTTAAATCAATTGATTTAAATAAAAATAACCGGGTCTGTAATAATTTTGCAATTTTGTTTCTTCATATTAAGTAATTTTGAGACTGAAAAATTTATACTCAATATGAAATGGACCTTATTTATAGTTAACGTTTAAATGTGATTAATTTCTTAGAACAAATTAATTAAGATGTCATTTTGAAGCACAAAAATCGGTCACAAATCTAAATTTTCATATATTGAAAAATTATTATATTAAATATAAATACTTTTTTTTTTATTATCATAAATTTTTCAAATATATGTAAATAACCAAACCATATATATAATAATGAACAATGAATATTGACTAATCTATATGAAAATAGTGTTACTTGCATCAGAACGTAACTATCGTTGCCCAGTAATTAATTGAATAAAAATTTCTATCAAAATTTATGAAATATTCTGTATTAATTTTTAATCAAAATCGATTAAATAAATAATTAATAAACATAATGTGCCATTAAAATAAAATACCTCGTAAAATACCATTCCCAACTAACAATTTCGTTGCTTCAAAGTATGCATGTAATACATTTTTTGTTATGTTTGTATAGAGGTTGTATAATGGCCTTGAATGACCTTGAATGACTATATATCGATTTTAAACTATTAGCTTCTAAGCTATGAGAAAAACGGTTGTTGTATAATGGTTCTATTTAATCTTAGGTAGCTATATAAATGTAATTTTAGTATTTTAGTTAGTAGGCTAAATGCTATATACAGCTATGACTATATGTAACTGTATAATATAAAAGTATATTGTCTTGTCTTAGCTTTAGGCCTATTTTTTTCGTATTTCAATTCTATACGGAATTAGCGGAATTAGTATTAATATTTTTCATTTTAAATATTGGTAACATTGATGACATATGTCAAAATTAGACTGATAAAAAATATTGAAGCTGAGTGATATTTACCTATAAAATGCACGGATTAGTAGTGTAGCAGTAGCAGTGATTACCTGTAATCGTCATCTCCTACATCGCAATATTTTATCGTCAGATGAAGAAATTCATCAAGAACATGCTGTGAGCAAAATCTTCATGATATAATAAACAACTACAGTGAAGACGATTTTAAATCGCATTTCTGTATGAAACGAGCAACAGCTCTTTATTTGAGTGGAAAAATAGACCCTTAAAAGAATATTAAAACCCAAAAACATTGTTTTTCTTTGAAGACTATTTTTTTTTTAGCGCACGCACTTTGGAGAAAATCTTATTTTAGAAAAAGATATTATTTTTTCAAAAAAAAAAAACGCTGTATTTTTGGAAAAGTGAAAAAACTATTTCCCCAAAACCGCGCTGTATGCAAATCGTCATTTGGAAATCGAGGTAGGGTAATTTTTTTTAAACTGAAAAAAAAAAGGTACTACGTTTACTACAAAATCGAGGTAGGATAATTCTTTAAAACATAAAAAACATACTATTTTCAGTTCAAAAACTTAAAAAAGATACTAATTTTGCCAAAATCGACAAAGGGGATTTTTTTTTAAATCTCAGGGGGAGGGTTACAACCCGCTCCCCCGTGTGCACGTATTCTCATGATTTATATTCTTATAAACGTTTATACGATCATTATGCAACTATAATTGTTAGTTGGGTTACTCTTACGGTCTACCTCTAATTAATTGAAACATGTCGGAAAATATAATTTAAATAGCAAAGCGGTGAACACATTTATAATAACAATTTAACTTAATAATAATAATACTCCAAATTCAAAAATGTTTATATATCCGATTTATACAATTATCCTTACCTGAATTTAAACTATTTTATTGTTTTGTTAAATTATACCAAAATCTACTTTTAATTTTAATCAAATCATAATATGTAGTAGTACTTAATATTCGCTAAAGTTTTTTTTTTTTATTTTATTTTTTTTATTTGAAATACCTACATACCGAAAATCTGTACACTCACTTATATTATTCACTATTCTCTATTTTATTATAAATTACCATTTTATATTTTGAAATTAGATTACGGTACCGAAGTAGTATCGTGTAACCGTTTTAATAATAGTGTATGTATATTTGCTACAACTTATATTGTACGATTTGTATTTGAAAATTTTAATTAATATTTGCAAAGTTTCTGTATCATTGACCACAAAGAATTATTACAAAACCTATTCTCGTTTTAAATGAATTTTCTCGTTTTATCGTAATTTTAGTAGCTGGTAGTTTTCTGTTTGGTTCTGGTAAAATTATATACATCCTCTTATAATAGCTATATTGCGATACATAAATAATATAAATATACATTGAGCCATGAGCATTGCACAGCTAATTGTAATGGTTAAAAAAAATTGCATGGATTTCATTCTTGTTTTTCTTCTTCTTCTTTTTCTTCTTTTTCTTCTTTTTTTTTGTTGTTGTTTTAAAAAAGATAATGAATATTTGATTATTTTATTGGATCAGCTTACATTTTTTTTTTTTTTTTTTATAAGATATCGCAAAACAAAAACACAAATATGTATATATTTTGTTTTATTATTATTATTTCGAATGATTGCGTTTTTGCATTTACCATTTTTTTTGTAAATTCCATCAAAACTTAAATAATTTTGTGGTGAATTGTGCATAAATGAAAATGTTGGCCAAATGAGCATAACGGTTATTTAAACAATAATTAAATAATATAAATTAAGTGTCTATATACACATAAATATAATTTTCAAATAGATGCGCAGCGGGTACACATGTTTAACATGTTTAGTATATGTTTAGTATATTTTTAAATATAATTGTACGCAATGATAATTATATACCCGCCGTACATTCAAAGAGCAAGACAACATAACACACCATATTGCACATAAATCTATTTAAATAGACTTGACGTGCTAATAAATAATAGTAATAATAATAATAATAATAAAATAAACATCAAGTCTAGTATCTGATGTACATTAGGGTGGATCGACTTTTTCAGAACTGCCGGTACCATTGTTTTCTGAGTTGCATTTTGTCTCAAGATTACCGTCATATATTTTTTTTTCTCCTCAGCCATAAGATAGAACCACATGGTTAAAAAAAGACCATGTGGTTAAAAAAAAATACCATGTGGTTAAAAAAAAGTCATATGGTCTTTTTTTTGTTGTTTTTTTTAACCACATGATATTTTTTTTTAACCTCATGGCTTTTTTTTTTTAACCATGTGGTCTTTTTTTTTTAACCATGTGGTTCTACCTTATGGCTGAGGCAAGCACCTCAAAAATCGCAATAAAAAAAAAAATATGACGGTAATCTTGAGACAAAATGGAACTCAGAAAACAATGGTACCGGCAGTTCTGAAAAAGTCGATCCACCCTAATGTACATTGTACATGTATTTTTTGCTTGTTGTCCTTTATATTCATGAACAAAAATGTTATTCATTTTCTTTTTTCTTCAATTTTACTTCGTATTATAACTAAGTATAAGATATAAAAAAAGAAAACATTAAAAAAAATAAACACCAAGCAGTTTTAACTTGTGAAATGCAAAACGAATCATTAAAATGACTTTCAGTGCATTTATAAATGTATATGCGTTGTATTATAATTAAATACAATTCGTCTTCAAAATAATATTGTTATTTTCGATTCATACCCATTTAATAAAATAATATAAAATTAATATAAATACAAATACAAATATAAATATTAGGGTGGCAATAAAAAATCGATGTTCGAATTTTCCAGATTACTGTTGACAGAAAAATCAGAATTGGTCTGAAATGTTCGTATGTGAATTTTCAGCCCTG
>JAABKK020034906.1:0-14607 GCA_011634745.2 Catotricha subobsoleta
TTTTAAAATTGTATTCAATTAAAAAAAAAATTAAAACTTTTGATTTTCACGGGTACCCGAACCCGACCCGAATCCGACCCGAACCCGACCCGAATCCGACCCGAACCCGACCCGAACCCGACCCGGCCCGTGCCCGATAATAAGCGGGTCGGGTCGGGCAGGATTTTTTTTTTCTTTAACGGGCGGGCTTCGGGCTCAAATTTTTGGCCCGTGCAGGCCTCTACATTGAGTAAATAAAAATATTACTGTTATGATGGATAGCAAGAACCATACTGGGGATTATTTAATGTTTGGTATAATAGCTACTATCATGTTTTAGGTACTGTTAGCCCTTCTCAGTGAACATGGTGAGTATTATGTTGGTTTTTGATAACTTTTTATGAGATTAATATTATTTTAGGTAGGCGTTACGCCTTGATTATTTATTTATTTATTTGGCCAGCGGTATATACCTGAGGCTTTTAGTTGAATTACATGGATTTACAATTAAAATAGCATTTTCAAAACAGTAATTAAATTCAGTAACAAGTAATTTTAGTGTGAACGTTGATATGTTAAAATCTACTAACTGATAGCATCTATTAAACATGTCACTCATCATATTCATCGGTTCATTGTAACCATAATTCGTCCTGTGTAAATTACGGTATAAAAATGGCTGACTTCTTAGACTTTTAACATTGGTATTAACATTTAATGACTGCAGCAAATACGGTGATTGAATGTGGTTGGTTAACAGTTTAAAGATGAATATTACACAAGCAACTGCTCTACCGACACTTAATGTTGACATATTGAGCAACAATAATCTGTTTTCATATGGTGGTAGATTCAGGACATCTCTCCAACCAAGATTTCGTAGTGCAAACACTAGAATTTTTTTTGTATTGATTCAATACGTAAGATGTGTACTGAATAATAAGGAGTCCATACGATTGCCGCATATTCCAAAATTGATCTAACATATGAGTAGTAAAGTACTCTTAACACATATGGATCGTCAAATTCACGAGATAATCTCATTATGAATCCCAGAATTGACATCGCTCTTGAAATTACTTTATCAATTAAATGTAAGTTTACTATCCAAAATGACCCCAATATCCAGTTCAGAGGTGACTTTTTCCAATGGTGTCCCATTTGCATTATATGTATATTGATGACTAGTCAATTTTCTGTTAAAAGAGATGATGTGACATTTTTCGATATTCAGTTTGATATAGTTAAGTTTACACCATTTGACAATAGAGTGCATATCATGTTGAAGCAGCATACAATTCATCAAACTCTTAATGGCTCGATAGAATTTTGCGTCGTCTGCAAATGCAAGAAGTTTCGAGTAGTGCAATATCAACCAAATGTCATTAATGTATGCGTTGAACAATTTGGGACCTATGTGGTTACCTTGTCCTACACCTGACCAAACGATTATATTTTTGGACAGAAAATTGTTGATTTTTACATTTTGTATTCGATTCGAGAAATATGACTGAATCCAATTAACTAATTTTGTATTAACTCCATATTTCAACAATTTAAATAGCAGTAAATTTATGCATACCCTATCTAATGCTTTGCTGAAATCCGTAAAGATAGCATCGACTTGGTTTCCTGATTCCATTAAGTTTGTAACATCAGATGAAAATTCGACTAAATTAGTTGTTGTTGATCGTCCTTTCATAAATCCATGTTGCTCAGTTGAAATAATAGGTGACAGGTAGAAATCCATATACTCACTAATCATACCTTCCATTAATTTAGGTATGGCTGAAAGTTTAGCAACTCCCCGATAATTTACAATTAAGCTTTTCCTCCCATATTGGACAAATAAATGATCTATTCCAGATATTTGGAGAATAGCCAGAATCAAGTGATGAATTGAATAATATGTGTAGTGGTGTGCATAAATAAAAAGAACAATTTTTTAAGAAGATTTCTGGAATTAGGTCAGGGCCAACTGAGGTTTTGTCAGATAACTTGTTCATTGCGATTAATATTTTCTCCTCAGTTAAATACAAATCGGGCATATTTACGATGGATGAAGTTGAACCAATATGGTCATAATTCGAATAATCAATTTCATCAGTATGATTCACATAAGCTTGTTGAAAATGTTCCGCAAACCAATTACATATCACCTACCCTTCATTTGAAAATTTTTCATTAAGTCTCATTGTTGCTGGATACATATTACTTGATTTACGTTTGGAGTTGACAAAATTATAGAAACTTTTTGGATTTAGTAATATCGTTTTGTATTTTCCAAATGTATCGATTATAACAGTTTTTGATGTGATACTTAAATGCTTTACGAGTTTCGCTGTAAGAATAATAAACGATATCGTCATTAGTACGTTTGTAAACTTCATGTGCTTTTTTCATTCGATTTTTTAGATTAGATGCTTCTTTATCAAGCCACTTTGGTCGATTATTATGAATGGTTGTTATTTTTGGTACATGTTCGTTCATCAACGCATATAATATATCGTAAAACACCGACGTTGATTCTTTAACTGCATTAAAGCAAATTTGCCAATCAATTTCTGAAAGTTTATGATTAATGGAAGCTTAGTCGGCTTTGAAGAAGTTAAAGTTATTTTCTGTTATTGAATTAGTACTGTCAGTATTAAATGAAATATTTATTGTAAGTGCTCTGTGGTGAATTTCATTTGGAAGCAAATTATCCCAACATTAAGAAACCGACATGTTATTACTGTCATTAGTAAATATTAAATCTAGAATGCGATCATTGCCATTTTTCACATTACTAATTTGCATTAAATCAGAGCCAATGAGTGAGTCAATAGTTGATATTTCTACATCTTGACATACATTCAGAAGCAGTAAATGGGTAGCATTCATATCATCATAAATCCAGTTAATGTTTGGTAAATTAAAATCTCGGCAGATTAGGAAAATATCTTCATCATTAGTTAGAAATGCCAAAAGATGAAAAGCGAAAACTGTGTGGTTCTTGGGGTTCGGTTCGCCTCCATTCTTTTGATTTCAATTCATTCACTTAATCCTAAGAAAAAAAAATGTTTTTGCCTTTTCTACGACCAAATCGGACCCCTATAAAGCCAATAAGCATCCACATCGAATTTAATCTTATCGAGTTCAAGATTGTTTGTCTTTTGCTAAATTGACCATCAATATCCGACCACTGAATCATAAAAAAAGCACGTGGTCAAAAATATTTGTTTATTATACTTTTATTTCTAAGGATTTTGTGGTGACCTTTCAATAGACGCAGAATCTTGTGCTTGTGAAAATATAAATGCTTTAGTTGTCCGTCCACTCAATCCTGAGAAAAAATAAAATAATAAATATATTTTCCAACTTTTTTCTAGTAACTTCGGTCGCTCGACCGTAAAAAGGAAATAGTTCAAAACCAAAATACCTATATGTATTTTGACGAGTACAAAATTCTCCGTCTTTTGGTATATTAAACATCAAAATCCTGACAGTGGATTTGGGAAAAACAAGAATATTAATAAAAAGGAAGATATTCAAATATCAAATTATGATCATTTTGTAATGGGCATATTTTCAGTACAATATTCATTTAATATCATTTGCTAGTTATGTCCCACCTACGTTAAATTTTTCCCATAAGCTATTTCAATTAATTATTATGAACTAATGAAATGTAATTTGAAAAATAAAAACAAAAAAACTGACACAATGATGATTCAATACATTCAACATTCATTAAGTGCGTAATAATGTCTGGTATATGTAACGATACAAATTTGATGACAAGCAATTTAAAGTGACGAAGATTATCTGTCTTATTTATGATTTCGAAATTTTCAATATATAACATTAACCAAATTTCAAAACACTCTCAAATTTATTCATGATGTTAAGATGCAATTATGTCATTGATGTCTATTAGATAAAAAGTTTACCAGATTGTTAAAAAACAATTACTTATTACAGTAATTCTTTATTCTAATCTAAAAGTTTTTCGTTCTTTGGACTCAAACAGTTAAAAATGTGATTGAAACTAATTTTTGTTTAATGCAACCCTGACACTGGACTTTTTTAAACCAGAATGTTTATGGTCTTAAAATAAAATTGTACAATTTTACGCAAATTTATTTCATCAATATACTTATTATTAAAATAACAATAATAATAAAAAAAAATTATAATATTTTGTTGTTATTATAGTTATAGTCATATATTTAAATCCACAAAAGACATAACAACAAACAATTGAGCTGTGGAGTAAGTAGATAATGCCATCGCTAGTCTAAATTATAATTATCTATTTAATGACATAATAATATGCAATTTCCTCTGTAAATAGACTTTAATTTTAACTGCGTCTTTTGAATTGTATTCAAAACTATTGTAGACTAGCAGTATAGGCGAACATTGCAGTAAATATAAATTAATTGAAAATTTTCATACTATTAATTTTATTTTTACAGTGACAAAATTTTCAATAACAGAAATGAGAAAATGTCACAGTTCTTAAGAGTCCCCATATCCCATTATTGTTCTAGAAACATTTCATTTTATCGACAATAGTTTATTGTGGTTTTTTCCTTATAGAAAATTAAAGAAGATTTGAAGAGTAGTACTCAAAAAACTGATCACATTCTTCCGATTCATTTAATTACGGATCAATTTGTTTGGATCTTAGATTTAGCTACTATTCTAAAAGCAATAAGCTTCTAACACATTATTGATGACGATAATCATTTGATGAACTGTACAATATGCGAATAAATTGTGGAGGTAAAAATTAATGTCCTCTTTTCAATGCAGCATCACATCTCTCTTGAACAAAAGGCTAAAGAGTATATTAACACTTATATTAGTCGCCAGGAATGAAAACTCGCTAATTGCAACTTTGAAGTTTGTTTTTTGTAAAAACCGAAAAAAACTGGCATCACTTATGATTTTTTCATAATTAACCAATTTTATCTCACTTATGTTAACTTAATACCATAGCCATAGTTGCACACGACTGCCTTCCATTTGGAGGTTTCTTGCAGATATCGTATTAAAGAAAATTACATAGCGTTACTCTATTGTACATTTTGAGAGCTTTAAAAATCAAATTGGAGAGTTTTTGATACAGTATATTGAAAAAAACAAGAGCTATATTAGTAAATGGTGGAAAACTTAAGACTTTTAGTAGCACAGTATTTAAAGCAATGCTAATTTAATTGAAAAACTATAGAAAAACGAGTATCATAATTTATATTTCGTATTGTATCAAAACTCTAATATTAAAATCATAATTTTTGTTTTAAAAGCTTTTTTTCAAATTGTTCTTCCTGAAAATATGCAGAAATGCGAGTTGACCATTTTAAGCAGTCTGCCCTAGTGGAATTGTATACCTACCAAGGTATATAGTTGTGTTTTAAATTCAAATTTAGTTTTTACGGTACGTTCATACAAAAAAGAAAACTATATAAAAGTATAGTTTTAAAGGAAACATTGGAAAACACATAGCTTGTAAGGTATACTCATATAAAAGAAATATACATACTACTTATAGTATATTTGATATACCTTACATAGTATACTTTCCAGTATACTATGTGCATTATACCAAATATACTACATAACGTTTATTTTGAATAAAAGTATACTTTGGAAAGTATACACTTTTTCCAATGTTTAATTTTTTTAATACTTTTGTATACATTATGAAAAGTATACCGAATTTCCAATAGGGTAACTAAAAAAAATAAATAATTAAAAATTGTAATTAGTGAGTTTTGATTCCTGATGATTCATACTTATACAAATATGTAGTTTAAATATTATTTATATCAAAACACGTCAACGTAAAATAATACCTACAATGTTATAGCTTAGATCAAATTCATTTTTAATACAATAAAAATATTATTTGAGAGAAAATATATATACGTATATATATATAGAAGGTCCAGCACAGCAGAATAATTATATATACTATAATATATCATTAAAACATTTGAATTTTTATTTTAATATGTTTCTATATTGCCTCAATGTGTTTATTATTATTAATGCAAAGAATATTTAATACTTATTTGTCATTATTATTATAATACATACATATACAGTACACACAGTTGGGATATACTATTACGTTTGTAATAGTGTAAAATACTGTCATCATCATAATCAACATTAAACTCTCATACGTATCAACATTAATTCTCATAGAGTTGGTTTAATAATATAATCAAAAATTGTACTGTGCTGCTTATATCAGTTGCAATTTGATTTCCGCGATGAAATGTTTATTTTGATTGAAAGTTTTTGTTACGTAAATTCCTTTTCATACATTTTTTTTAATAGTTTTTATTTTTCTACTTAATTCTTTGTAATCGCTGATTTTAAAAAATATAATTTTAAGTTAATTATTTCATTTACCTTTTTAACGGTGTATACATTTGGTGCTAATGTTTTTAACAAAAAAAAATGTATAGAGTGTAAATAAATAATTTATAGAAACAAACAAACAGTAAAATTCTATTATTTTGCATATTAAAATTCATTGATTGATATAAGAGTATATAGATACATACAGTTTTGGTAGAAAAGAGTATTACTGTGCGCATCTTATTAATTAATTTCGCATATTTTATAGTTTAAGCAACCGATATCTATCGAATATTGTTTTAAGTTTCAATAATTCTCATATAGTTTCGAACACATTACGTACAATTGTATTAAAAACATATTATCGAACAATAAGTTGAAATTAGAAACAACTACTGTCTGTTTCTGTACAATATTCGTGAATGAAATACTTCGAATAGTAAATATGTGTTTATTGTTTGCGTATGATAATCTCTAACGGTCAGCAATATTCAAACTGCTATTTAAAAAATTGAAAAAAATCGCAAAATAAAACTTATCGAATATTCGAAAAAAAAAATAGATTTAGAAAGCAAAAGATAAGCAAATTAATTTCATATTCATGTAATTAAGCCCAGAACACACTAACGAGTTTATTGTCAAAAATACATCTTTCTATCTTCATTTATTTCATCTTCACGAGCATAATGGCAATAGATATAATAATACTGGTGAAAATTGGACAAAAACCTTTAGTGTGTTTTCAAAATTATATACGAAAATAATCTTCAAGAAATTAATTTTTGAGGTTTTCAATTAAATTTTGATCACAGAAACTATTTAATTCCCATCCAAGTTTCATAAGTACCAATAAGAGATTTTCCACTCATTTGTTGTAGTGATAACACGGTGTTGTCATTGTTTTTCTTTCTTCTTTTCAGGTTACTATACGCGACAACACCGTGATCAGGATGTGATATTACGTTGATATCACAATGCCATCATCAGGCTATAAAACAAGCTACCAATTAGATTGGTAATTTTATGAATGATTTTATTGGGTCCTTATATCTAATATCTATAAATGAGTTAAAATGTTATATACAAACTTGAATCATCAGGAAAATTGTGTTATTCTTGCCTAGCCGTCTAAAATATATGTTTCGATATATATATTTTTTTTTTATTTGATCTGGTTTCGGTTTGACATTAATTATAAATATAAAACCGCATTATTCAAACGAATGTTTATTGATATTTTTGTTTAATTGTTGTTGACATCGTAATAATTATATTATACATAAATATATTTTATAGATAGTCATTGTTAATATTGTAGTTATATTTTGAAAAAAAATAGAAGGTGAAATTCTCACGTACAAATTGATGAAATGACTAATATGATATTATTAAATAAACACTGATATTAAAATATTATTACTGAAAATGCTCGAACGATATAATCTATTGCTTATAATAAGTATTGCGACATTAAAAATATGTGTAATCGAGAGTTTTATGGAATTGGATATTGTCAACCGAAAAGCAACATATTTAGAATCAAAAGTTGGCTCTTATGTTGTATTCAATTGTCCTCTAGAATTTCCTCAAGAACTACCAATACCATACATATTGCATTGGAATAAAGATGTAAGTATATTTATGCACAATACACTTTTATGTATATATGAATAAAAATCTATAAAGCGGTTATCCCACATTAGTTCGTATCGTCTAACTTATGTTCTAACCGTGATAATCGATATGAGAGTGAGGGAGATGGTCGCTGTTGCATCTCACTCACACTCATATCTATTATCACGGTTAGAACATAAGTTAGACGATACGAACTAATGTGGGATAGCCGCTTAATATGTATAATGATTTTTTTGTTTTCCCTTTTATTTTTTTTTTCTAACAAAAATGAAGCCGTGTACTAATCCATTGGTAGTTTTTTAACAATTTTGACAATATAAATACTTATATATAAACATATATATAAATTTACCAAATTTCCAGCCAATAATTCGTTAAACTTTTAAATGCAAAATAAACGACAATCATTTAGATTTTCATTTCTATTGAAATCTTTTTCATTTTCTTGTGAACAAAAATGTATAAACATTTTGTATAATACATACTTTATTATCTTATATTTATATCTCTATACACTGTCAGTGCACTCAGATTATGTGATAATTTATTTCAAATATATTTTTTTAGTTAAAATCCAACGCAAGTTATAAATTCAATTTATTTACATTTTCAGTGACATTTAAATTTAAATATAACAATAGCATTAAAATCAAAATATATAATTATATATATATACACCAATCATGTACAATGTACAAGTATACAGAGTGTACACATTATAATTACACAACAGATATATTAGTTTACGATTTTATTAGCATTGTTTTTAATATTTAACATGTGATACTGTTCAAACTTAAAAATTAAATGATTAGGTGACGTAATCTATTTCATTTAAACAATCGATATGCTGAATATCGATATATAATCAAATCTGTGGCAGGAACTTACATTGCAGAAAACATTTGAATCATTATAATATACATTTAAAAATAAATGATATCCGAATATGAATATAGAACATTTTGGCCATTGATGCACACGCTTATATTGGGGGGGAGGGGGGATCTCACGATTGGCCGGGCGGATTTTGATCGATATACCCAAGGGGTAGGACACTACTTGGAATCAGGGGCCACAGGTCTTGAAATCATTTGGAATCTTTGGCTGGAATCTTGGAATCATTAAGAATTTCTCTAAAATTTGTCATAAAAGCGATGGATTCAGAGGCCACATCACTTGGAATCCTTTGGTATTCATTTAAAAGATTCTAAAAAAAAATGGAATCAGGGGCCACGATTTGGCCTGTGTCCTACCCCTCGGATATACCAAAAGACAAAAATATACATGCTGACATTATTTAAACCTTATCCACTGGAAAAAAAAGAACAAACGAACAAGGTGTTCAGTGATTAAATTGATCACTTTCAATTTTCTTCCAAACGCAGCGGCGGACAGAAAAATCATCCATTATCGACTTCGACTTAATTTCAAAGACGAACATTTTTCTGGAATATTATACCCCCCTAAAATGCCCTCATAAAAAGTTTTGCTATAATATAAAAAATTATAATGTTTGTCTTATTTTCGGAAATTGTAATTGTTTTTTCTTTATACCCTGAAAGTGAGTAATTTTTTATTTTTTTGTATGACAGTATATATATTTTCAAGGCACGCTCATTCCGCGGTGGGTGAAACATTTTCGTCCGTCCATCCAATTCTGAGAAAAACGACGGATTTTAATGATTGGCTCATTATTGCTGTATTTTTTTTTTATTTCACGTCCCGACAATCCAAAAGTGTGCAAGACCAATACCTATATATTTTTTGTCAATCATTAAAATCCGTCAACGCAGTCCTCAGAAAAATTGACATGAACATGACTACTTTTATTTAATTAATGAGAAAAACGAGCAAACCGAGAATTAATTGAAAGGTAGAATAATGCTATTATTTTTCTTTGCGTATGAAACTAATACACTGTACCAATATAATTGGCAGCTTGTTTTTTTTTTTTTTAATTTCTTACAAAAATGAAGTCGTGTACCAATCCATTGGCAGCTTGTTTTGTTAAGTATCAAAAATAAATATAAAAAAATTCTATTCAGATTAATAAATAAAAAAGAAACCGTTTTTATTTTCCATATTTTATAAAATTTCATATCTATATAATATCTCAACGATATCTTCTGGAAATATTATAGGGACATTGTATAAAAACGTAGAGTATTATTAATAATTTAATAAAGACATTGATGTCTTCAAGACATAGATATCCTCAAGACATTAAAATCATTTCGAGACTGCTGCTGTGTTAATCTTCATGAATATCCATATCTCATTAGCAATGTCTTGAAGACATTTAGGAGAGATTTAATGTTTGCTGGGTTCTAATGTCTATTCTATAATAACAATTTAGGCAATTAATTTTAATTATTTGTTATAATTTCGTAGTATTACACTGTTTAAATGAGTTGGTGTGCATTAAATTAAATTACATTACTTGAATGAAGGTAAGTTTGTAATAATATTTCGTCATAACCATTCTAACCTACGCACTTTTGTTTTGTTTTGTTTTGTTTTTTTTTTTCCATAGAAAAGGTTAGAATAACTGAACTGTAAAATAGACTTTTAGGTACTTAAATAATAATTATAAATAATTCTATTAATTGAAAATTATTTGCATATGAAATAAAATGAAAAGTATTGTATGTAGGAGTATAGCTATTTTATAGAATGTAAAGATGTAGATTTTTTATTTTAGTCATCAAACATCAATATATGCCGTTCCATATGACAATTTTTATTTAAATTCATTTCTTCTATGACTTAATAAAAAAAAATGTATTACTTTGATGTATCCATGCTCAGCAGAGCATATATTTTAAGGAATTTTTAGATTAACACATATCGAATCCATGTATTGGATTTTGTATTTTTGATATTTTTCTAATATATTGTATGCAGACAAAAAAAAAACCACCACACACACACACACACACACACCTTTCTATCTTTTTTTAATGAAAGATCTTAGCTATCGGTATTATATAGTTATTTGGACGACATATCGTCGGCTGAGAGTTGTTTTGTCGTACATCCATTTTTCTTAACGACATATACATAAGGTCTATTTTCCTTTCAAAGAAAAATGGATGTGTGACAAAACAACTGTCAGCCGACGATATATATAAGCGTAAATAAGCATGTAGAGAACTGGCTAATCTCTATTGAATAAAAATAAATCAACTATTATTTTGTATTAATATTACATATTTTCGTTAATTTCAAGAGAAACAAGCTGCCACTTAATTGGTACACTACTTTATTTTCGGTAATTATATTAAGCTATCGATCGTTACCGCGCTAATTTTCAAATAAGTATCGATTTTTTTTTAAGATTTCTTAATGGGCGTTAGGTGGATATTTTTTTTATGTAATTCTAAGTATTTTCTCTCAAGAAATCATGGGTCGAAAATGTAACTCTGATTTTTGCAAGCCACTTGAAGTTTCATAGTCGGCCAAAATTGATGCCATCTGAGGTTAAAATGAATATCTCCAAGTATACTTGATTAAATTAAAAATCACGTGATTTGTGTCTCTGGTGATATTTAAATTATATTTTTAGCGTTTTAATTGCATAAAAATATCAATTTTCCACTCCATAAAACAAAATATATAAAATTTTATTGAAATATGTATAACATAAAGATAAGCGATTTTGCTCGTCTCATTTTTCACCCTGTTTATGCGGTTTTTGTCCGATTTTGTTCAGACATAGCTTAAAGTGTTTACAGTAGATGTAGCTTTAAACTAAATTAAAGAAAACGGGAGTATTTTGCCAAATTTCAGAGAGAAAAAACTCTAAAACTGAAGAAATGGACGAAAAGTGTCAAACGTGACCCTAACTCTTCACTTGTATCTAGCTTGAATTTTAAATTTGAAGTTATGATCAAAAGCATGGGCCACCATCCACCAACCCCGCGATCACATTTATAACAAAATCTCGGCAACCAGAACAAACATATCTTTTTCATGGTGATATTCGTGATCAGCGACTCCGAATATATTTATAGAAACTGTGGCCTGCTACGTTGAGAAAAAATGTATGGTACAGTATAGGTACATTGGTTATTTATAACCGAATGGTTAAACCGAAAAGTAACAACGTTTTTTTTTAGTCAAAAATCGATATTTGTTGTTAAAGTTGTTTAAAACGAAACTATTAAAACGAATTTATAACCGACAACTTATCACCGGTTTAATATTTTGACCGGGTAGTTTTTTATTACCTCGAGGTTTTTATTTACATCATGGTTTTTTTTTCATGTATTTGATTGGGTTTTGTTCATTCTCAAGAAATACTGGTATTTTTAATGATATTTTTGTATTGCTAACAACTAAAATTCAATTGTAAAATTAAACATTCTGCAAATAAATACAAACTCAGAGAGTAGTTTTTTAGAAAAAAAGTCTTAAAAATGTAGCACTCGAGTGGTACACAAACCCACAAATCTTCAGATAGCCAGTCTACAGATCTTACCAAGCCCCTACCATGAGTGCGACTTTTTTGTTTAGTTATTTAATTCAATACCAATTCTATGGAGCAAATGCATTACATTCACAAACTGAAAACAAATTGTTGTATTCATACAGTTTTTACATATTGTACCAATTCAATTTTAATCTTAATATTAAGTTGTTACAAATTTAAAAATATCATAAAATAAAAAATGATTTATTATTATATCATTAATGTTGGTAAAACATCAGCAACAAAAAAAATCAAAAATAAAAATTATTATTAGAAATAAACTATAGTTTATACGAAAATCTGTATCAAAATTGATCAAATTTTTTTTAAATTTTGTAACAATTAAGTATAATTTGCGGAAATTGAGTTCCAAAGGTAAAAAGCCGGAAGTCAGTATTTTGAACATGAAACTGCACCCATAAAATTCATATTATGATAATAGGTATAAATGTACATCGCAAATTAAATTCAATTATAGATCTATATAAAGTAAAAAAAAAAAAAAAAATGTTTTAACGACGAATTTAAGTTTGATCTACTGTACTCAATATATTACAAATTTACAAATAGTAAAATATCCACAATAGACAATGTATAAAACATATCCATTCATTCATGTGTGTTTTAATAATTAGTTAAATCGTATTTAAAACCACGCAAAAATTATTTAAATGACCCAGAAACAATTTATTATACGATGACACATGATATAGTATTAAGTGTTAGAAAATTTAATTTATAAATATAATTCGAAATATATATATAGATATATTTTTTTTAGGACAAAAGAGTATTTTCATGGTATGATGGATCATTAACAGCATCAGAATTATACATTGGACGCATAAATTTACTAGAGAATAGTTATGGTTTCGGAAAGGCATCAGTTAATTTATCATCAATAAGAGAATCAGATACTGGTTGGTATGAATGCCGTGTATTATTTCCAAATAGAACACCAAGTATTCGAAATAATGGTACCTGGTTTCATTTGGCTGTTGAAGGAGGAACCTTAATTAAAATACCACCCATTAATCAAACAATAATGGAAGGCGAACCAGCATTTTTTCATTGTGTTACTAAATATCCAGATTTATCGCATTCAACATGGTATAAAGATGGTGTTTCACTTGCGGATTTGGATGGCCTGAATCAACGATCGACTATTGGAGCTGATGGTAGTTTAAGTATAAATCCATCATTAATGACAGATTTAGGTGAATATGTATGTATTGTACGAAGCATTGAAGGTGATGAACAATCAGCTAGAGCATTTTTAGATGTACAATGTAAGTTCATTAATCGTAAATTATGTGGATAATATTTTCTGGTTACTGCGGTACATATATGTGGATATATTTTATGTTGACTAGAATTTAGATGTGTGTAATGTGTGTAACATAAAGGTTCTATCAACAAAGTTAATAAATCTGTTGCACAGTCTCCAAAACCAAAAAATTTTAGAATTTAGAGTCTAACTATTTAGGTTTGTAATACTACGAATGTGACGTATAAGTGCATTATTACAAAACAAATTTATTATACAAAAAAATCGTTCAATCGAAAAAATGATTATAATGAAATGTATTTTAATTTTTTGCTTAATTTATGCACATTATTTAATATTCACCGGTTAATTAATGGTACATATGTATCTGTCTACCGCTTTTTTATTGTTGGACTTTTTTTTAATCCAATTTATTATTTTGTCATTTATTTTTGATACAAGTCGACTGTAATATTCTTTATTTAACGAAATATTACATGCAATAGTACAAAATAATAGATTTCATGTAATGTAGGTATATTATAATTTTAGCAAATTTTATAAGGATTGAATATGTGTGGTTGGTATGTCTATGTATTAGGGTGGATCGAATTTTTCAGAACTGCAGGCACCATCATTTTTTAAGTAGCATTTGGTTTCTTGAGTAACGTGTATAAATGATTTGAAAATAAGTTAAATTTCGAAGTGCTTGAGGCTCTTGAAGTTGTCAAAATTGCAAATTTAAAGCACTGCAATTTGATTCCGTTACACGTAATTGTATTTCTGTCAGGGCCGTAACCAGCGCAAAATCACAGAGGTGGCTAAGCCTCGAATATTTGATATTATATTTTATAAGTACGTGGTTCAAAGGGCTTATGGTTGCCAAAAATAAGTT